>JARYGA010014869.1:0-49262 GCA_030545235.1 Helianthus tuberosus | reverse complement strand
AATGGTGTTATATACTTATTGAATGCTGAATGGTGTTATATACTTGCTGAATGGTGTATACTTGCTGAATGGTGTTATATACTTGCTGAATGGTGTTATATACTTGCTGAATGCTGAATGGTGTTATATACTTGCTGAATGGTATTATATACTTGCTGAATGATGTTATATACATACTGAATGGTGTTATATACTTGCTGAATGGTGTTATATACTTCCTATAATTAAGGTGGCGGTTATGGGAAGTTTTTAATTAATTGAATTAATGATAAAATTACTTGTTTACCATTTTCAATTAATTTAGATCTAATGACTGAGATTCTTTATTACCTTTCTCACACTTTTGGTCTTTTTTACAATAACCTTACCCTATATATATATATAGGGGAGGGTTTAAATGAGAACGCTAAATATTGTGAGAACCGTGAGAACAAATGAAAATATCGCGAGAACTTGGTCAAAAACAATTCAAATTCAAAAAAAATTTCTACACTTATCTTTATTATTCGAATACAATGTTAGAAATTTAATTTACACGTTTAAATTTACGTGAATTCGTAAATAAAGAAAATTTACACATGTGTAAGTTTGCCATTTACACATGTGTAAATCTGTTATATTTACACATGTGTAAAAAACTAAAAAAAGTGATTTTGAAAGGAGAAATAAATTTTTTGATGTTGTAAATTCTTTTTTTGATGTTGTATCTTAATTACAATGAGTTTTGTATTAAAAAAATGGTTTTGATTGGTTTTTTCATTCGTTCTCACGGTTCTCGCAATATTTAGCGTTCTCAAGATAACCCTCCCCTATATATATATATATATGTATGTATATATTATATATACAGAGACCTTTTTAAATAACAAAATAATATATGTTATATTATATATAAAAATTATAAGTATAGCTATATATAAAAAAACAATTTTAGATGTACATAAGTAATTAATAGATAATAAAGGAGACAAACTCGAGCTTGAAAAATTATTCACGAGCTGAGCTCTAGAAATAAAACTTGAAACAAGGTGAATTCGAGCTCTCATAAGTTATAAGTTAAAAAAAAATCTAGCTTGAGTTTAGTCAAGCTCAAGCTCAAGTTAGCTCGTTTACACCCCTAAATGTATGTAGCTCCGAGATTTTCACACCATAAGGTGGGATCCATGGTAGGATGGCATAAATACCCGAGTCCGATGCATATACCCGAACCCTAGGCCTAAAACATCTGGGGCGGGCATACTCGACACCCGACGGGTATGGGACCGGATATGGGATTGGAAAAAAAAAATATTTCGCGGGTATGAGACTAGGTGATACCCAACCCAATTACCCGAAACTACATACCCGAATCTTATTTCCAAATTTTTTTTTGTTATATTTTTCGTTAACCCTTGTTTAGGAATGCTTCAATATAATATTTTCATTAATTGGAAAATAAATCTTTCTTTTAAGATATATATTTATATTTATATGTTACAGATACAAAATTATTAATTGAAAATTATATTATCATGATAGTTGTGTATTTGGGATGTGTCAAATATTATATGGTAATATCTATATGTGTAGTTTATTTTAAAACATAGAATTATAAAAGAAAGAAAAAATATACTTGAAAATCCAAAGTGTATTTTAAACACTAATGGGTATACCTGATAGTCGATGGGTAATTGCCCGATAAATAAAGGACGGGTTTTGAGTTGGGTATGAGACATGGTTTTACAATTGGGTAAAGGTATGGGATTAGCCATACCCGTCCCATACCTGACCTATTACCATACCTAATCCGAGGACATATATGTAACTTATGTAATAATAATAACATAAGCTCTATGATCTCAACGATAGTGTGGACTAAGCCTATACAATCAACTGAGCAATCGTATGTTATTTATGAGGGCTTCCAACCAATAAGTTTGGGTCCTAGAAAAATAAGGCCAGACATTATTAGGGTAGGCATTCCAATCAACATTAGAATAAACACTTAGGGGCTGTTTGGCTAAGCTTATTTTAGTGACTTATTTATTTATTGACTTTTTTAAAAGTTAAAAGGTGTTTGGGTTAGCTTATTATGTGAGAGGAATAAGTAAATAAGTCACTCCATTATGACTTATTTACTTTTCCAAAAAGTCAATAAGTAAATAAGTCTCCAAAATAAGCTTAGCCAAACAGCCCCTTAATGTAATAGTTTTTTAAACGGCCAACCGAATCCTTCAAATGGGCTATTGGCGAAATTCACCAGGGATACACTCGCCTTCGAACTAGGGAAAACCCTCACCTAGGGCCGAAGCGCGTGAACACCCGTTCAGTTCAAGGATCGAACTAGTGATCGCCATCTACACCCCAAGTCTCCCATCTTCACCCGGTGCCACCTAAACTAATGGGGGAAGCAGGAATCGAACCTGGGTCACTTGGATCACCAGGTCTCTCCCTTACCACTCCACCACCAGCTCATTGGCAACACTTAGGTAGTGTTTGGTATGCAGGAATGAGAGGTGGAATGGAATGAGTGATTACGGGGGAATGAAGAAAAGAGTGTTTGGTTGGTCAATGGAATGGAATCACCCATTCCAAAAGGCATTCCATTCCCTCAAAATCATTCCTTCCACCCCCCATGTTTTTTCCCATTCCATCCCCTCTTGCACCATTCATCAACAACACCACAACCCACCACCACCACCACCCACCACCGACGCCATCGCCGTGTAACACCCCAAAAATGGGGTTTGATAATTTAAACCCGGTTAATATAAAGGAACGGGCAAATTACCGTTTGGGGGTAAAAGTGACCCGTAAATAAAAGTTGACTAGGAATAATTTACCGAGTGGTGACATGTATATATAAGTAACAAGATAATGAGTGTTAGTCTCTTTATTAATTGAAACGAAGTTGAGGGACCAAAACCGTTAAAAAGGAAACATGATTTATTAAATAAAGGAAAACCCACACACACACACACTTCGTGTGTGTGTGAGACGATCAGGAAGAAGAAGAAGAAGAACAAGGGTTCAAACCCTAGTTCTTGATAAATCTTCAAATTGAAGGGTGGAATGAAGTCTAAAATCATAACCGAGCATGGATAAATGATCACTATCACGAGGGGATCATAAGGTATGTCTTAAATTTAAGATTGGTGATCATGGGTGAAGTGGGTTATGTTCTAATCTGTGAGTTAATATGAAATTAATCATGTACAAGGGTTAGAACCCTCGTATAGAACATCGGTTACGCATGGTTAGTGCTAATTTGATGAAATATGAATGAACTAGGAAGATTATGCATAAACTAGTTGTACATGGTGCCTAGGAAGTAGTACGCACGCCACGTGTTTGATGAAATGTCTAAATGACAATAATATGTGAAGGTTGTGTTATGATGATGTTGAGTATGCTATATGCTTGTTTGAATCGGCTAATGGAATACATATGTGAGATATGAACTTGATATGATCGTTCATATGAATAATCATGTATGCTAATAAGGATGTTAATGTAATGACATGAAAGTATAGGAATCATGTCAAGATGGATGGGAGCGTGGAAGGCTAACGGGACAAGAAGACTCAAGTAAGCGAATACAAATACGGACGAGTAAGGTAAGTAAATCCCGGACTTACACTTTAGATGTAAAATATATTGTACTATGATCATTATTGTGATACATGTGAAAGTATTAAACAATGGAAGTAAATAGGTAAGTTTACGGAAAAAGAAGTCGAAAGTGAATAGGAAATTATAATGATGATAATTGTTTTCTGTTAAGAATGAAATGAAAGTGCAGGTATACTAATAATAGAGAGTGAAGGTTAAGTATGGAAGTCGTACGAGAGTGTCCGAATGGATGGACGAATGGACTTATATGAACGAGAATAAGAGATGTTGATGCTTGATTATGCACGTTTTAAAGTATATATATTATGTCACTGGTTGCTAATGAAGTAATTGGTTGTGGTGACTGCAGGTTGTACAGGTTTATCAGGTTTATGAATGTTTGTTCAAGATGTGTAAGCGGTTGAAGATCGAGTCAAGACATGGGTTGTACTTGGGTGTGTATGTGGTCACTTAATTCGATATACGTATGTTAGTTTTTAATTAATTTATGAAAAGGGATTAATGTATTTAAGTGAAAGAAAGAATAACTTATAAACAAATTTTTAGTATGTATTTTCCGCTGCGTCAAAATTTGGTTAAAACGTGTTAGGGCGTTACACGCCACCACCCGCCACCACCGCACCCCGATAGCCACCGCCGCCGCTGCCACCCACTCGCCACCGTTATCATCCACAGCTGCGACCAACCGCCAACGCGACTCGCCTCCGCCACCGCCGCCCACCACCACCATCGTCGACGCCACCACCACCGCCACCACCAATCGCCGCCGCCAGTAACCCTACCTTTGCTGCCACCCACCACCAACGACCACCTTGTCGCCACCACCACTCGTCGTCACCGCCGCACCGACACTCGCCGCCACCACCACCACCCATCGCCTCCGTCGACACCCACCACCGCCACCTATAACCACCCACAATCACTACCACCGACCACCACCACCACTCACCGCTAATTTTATTACTCCGTTTTTCTTGCCTACCGAACAATAGACAATAATAATTCATTCCATTCGCATGGTAACCAAACAAGACATGGAATGGTAATGATCCATTGCATTCCCTCGTCCATTCCATTACCTCATCCATTCCATTCCTTCGTCCATTCAATTGCCCCATACCAAACGGACCCTTAATGTAATAGACGCCAGGCATCTAAGATATAAGCCACGAGAACTTGTACCCTTCAGATACATAAGAATACATTTGATCATAAGCTAGTGTTTGAGATATATACTTTATTTTCAACACAAACAATTTCCAATAGTCAAAACCAAATAGAGCCCGGCCCAATAGCACCACGCTGTAAAATGGTTCCTAAGTACCTAGGAAGTTGTTGAGTCGTTGACTATGTGAAACTGATGTACAAAAAGGATTTTACTTGTTTAAGTTAATTTGTTGCAAAAGATCTAGCAATTACCATTGCTATGAAAAATAAGACATTCATTAAAGAAAGTAGCTTGAGTCTTAAAATTGTAACTCAAGTTACCCAAAATCTGAAGTGTAGCATGAGATTGAAACTAGTGTATCAAGTCAATCCAAAATGTGGAAGAGCTCCTTAATATAATACTATCATCAACAATGTACAAGTATGTAGCAAGTTCAAGAATTAACTAAGAACTGGCTCGTTTAATTTTAAGTTGGTTTTGGAGCCTATCATACAACAAAAAATTTTATGATGGTAAAAACAGATTTTCAGTATATTAGATTTAAATTAAAAGGATAAGTTATGTTCTTGAGATTGATCCAAATGAGGTGACTATAATCATCCAAGAAGGCAACTTGAATATCATGAAATAGATGCTAAACTAGTATTTGTGAGTTACTAAGATTTGATTGTCAAAAAAGGTTTCAATTATCAAACTTATGTTTTATTTTACTGTTGCCCGTTTACCAACTATCTCGATGTAAATTATTTTACTGTATTTAAATTGTTCATCTCTTGAATAGACGGGAAACACCCGTCACATCAAATCTCTTGCGGGACAAAACCGAAGTTAATTAATCTATTAGTTTTATTTTAGGTTAAACGTATCAATCAATCGCTCTAAATGAACCACATTAAAGATAATTAAACCACCCTTATATGACTTGACTTGTCGCTCTACATAAAAGATAATTAAACCACCCTTATATGACTTGACTTGATTTTTTTTTATTAAGTTTTCCTCATCTTCTTGTAGTGCCAGACCTAAGATTTTTTCATAGGGGACAATCACAGAGCCATCAAGGAGATTGAGGGCTTAACCAAAATTTTAAGCGGGTAGTTAGGGGTTTTCACAAAAAAATAACTACATTTTTTTAAGAGGGCACTGTCTTCTAGTTAAAAAAAACGAGTATCGAAAATAAGTAGGATCTAAATCCGTGGGTGATTTTTCTTTCTTTTCCACTTGCTTGAATAAAAACATTTTTCATTGACACTTGTATATTTTGTAACTATGCTAAAATATTCTTGTAAGACAGTTTTTCACACACATCCTGATGAATTTTATTACAAAACAAAAAGAAAAAGAGAAAGTCAAGAAACTGAAATGGTATAATAAGGAAAGCACATAAAAGTCAAAATCAAGGGGATAATGGTGCTAGAATTGAAGTGTAGGTTTGCCACATGACATCATTGGCGACATCATGCAAGGAAAAAGTTTTCTAATATTTTGATGGTATTTGTATATAGTCAATGGTCATGCATGCATGGTTGTGTGGGCGGGACCTATGATAATCGACCTCTAACTAGTGGATGACCCGGACCCGGTGGGTTGCTACAATTCTCTTGTCGCGTTGTTGACGAGACCCTCTTGAATTTCTAGATGATCCCGGAAGTTGGTTTTTAAAAATAGTATAATATAATACCATTTGTAGTGTTATGTTGTGGATGTTGTAAAATATCATCTCTTGTATAGTTTGTTCACGGTTTACTTTTGACATTTTGACCATTGTTTAATCCTTATATGTTAGTTTTTTAAGTAGAATTACCATCCGCTGTAATATGGCGGGGGATTCGTTTGTTATATATCATACTAGATTAGTTCTCCGTGTGTTACACGGGTTGAACAATTTAAACTATATAGTATAGATATTTCCTGTAAATGCAAAACAAAGACAGAGACATTTACATACCATATTGACATAAATGAGTTAATATAAATGTAACCCATCAACTCGTACATATTAATTAATGTCGTAGAGTTCGATAAGACGGCTCTAATGTCGGTTGAATGAGGTCAATCAGAGTCTATTTGATACCCTTTGTACGACTTCTTATTTTTTGAATCTTTGTATTTGATTCTAAACCTATTATTAATATTATTGATAATAATTTTAGTTATATAGATCAATAATATTTTATATATATATATATATATATATATATATATATATATATATATATATATATCAATAATATATTTAGTCTAACATATTAATATTATTATGAATTTCGAAACTTGTTTAGCTAGGATTTAAGATAGTTTAACAATAGGTTATTGAATTAATAATAAGAATTCGTATTAGATTAGATTAAATATTATTATTATTATTTGTATTAGATTAGATTAAATTATTAATATTATTGATAATAATTTTAGTTATATAGATCAATAATATATTTTATCTATATATATATATCAATAATATATTTAGTCTAACATATTAATATTATTATGAATTTCGAAACTTGTATAGCTAGGATTTAAGATTCTATTGAAGTTTTAGTTTAACAATAGTTATTGAATTAATAATAAGAATTTGTATTAGATTAGATTAAATATTATTATTATTTGTATTAGATTAGATTAAATATTATTATTATTATTAGTATTATTAATAAATTTAATCAATTAAATGAGAGAATGACAAGTGTCCCAAAACATGTTTCTTTTATATTATATAGTATAGATTAGATGAAAGACAAACGTTTTTTACATTACCGCGAGCCTGTGAGTAAAACATAGACAAAGAATAACTAAGTCGATCTCTGACCCATGCATTGAAACAGATATATCAAACGGGAAAAAATAGACGCGTTGAGACGGACCTGTCAAATGGGGAAAAATAGATGAAAAAAGGTTGAACTCCACATGCACGTTGCGGCGTGTTAACTCGGAAAATTTAGAACGAAACGTTAAACGGAAAACTTGCGAAAAATGAAAAGTATAAACGACCAAAGTTGAAAGTAAAAAAATACTGTGGTTAAATGGTAAAAGATGAAAAGCTTTTGGTTTAAAGTAAAAAAATCAAAGGGGATAAAAGTGCTAAAGATGAAAACTTTTGAATTAGAAGTGAAAATCAAATTAATTAAATGGGTTAAATTATCAACGATTGAAACTTTAGAGTTAGAAAGGAAAAATCTATTTTTTTTTTGAAAAACTCTCAAAACCAAGGGTGGCAAAAACTATTAGCACAAACATGTTGCTTATTTATAGCATTTTAATATATGTATAGTTATGTACCGTTTTTCTATCATTTTAAATGATTTAATAAGAACAAACGAGTAAAAAAACTGGTTCAAACCTTCATACCATTAAAATCGGCAACTCCGAGTCACTGACCAACCCACCTAGCATGACCGTTTTGGTGTGTCGTTTTCTGATAATATAGTTAGCAGTTCAACCAATGATTTTCGTAAAAACAAGTTTATTTGAACTCGCATGCATGTGTATTATTATACATAACTAGGTTTAAAGAAGTTCACCGCGTTGCGGCGAATTCTTTTGTTATTTAGTATGTGTTTACATGTGTTTTGAAATCACTACGAGCGTGTTACGAACAGAACTGCTGACAAGAATAAAAAGAAAATGTAGAAAAAAACACTAAAAAATAACCGAAAGAAAATCAACCAAAAAAGTAGTATGGTAACGATGTTGTTCGTATGAAACCCGTGGTCATAGATGAGCAAATTGTTCTGGGTACCGGTACCAAATTTGCCGAACCGAAAGATCTTAAGTACCAATTCGGTACCGACTTTTGGCGTTCCTGGTACCTGTTCACTATCGTTTTTTACCTTCATATACTGGTACCTTAACCGGTACTTTCGGTATCAGTACCGATTCTGTATCAGTTGGCACCGAGCTCATCCCTACCTCTGAAACTAAAAAAAGAAAAAAAAAAGTTGAAGAAAATCAACAAAAAAAAGTTGTACGATACTGTTGTTCGTATGGTAACCGTAATCAGGGATGAGCAAATGGTACCGGGTTACAACATTGAATTTCTTGAACCAAAAGATTTCCAATATCAATTTGGTACCAACTTTTGGCGTTTTCTGTATTAGTGCCAGTTTTTACCTTCATGTATTGATACTGAACAGGAATGTACCGGTATACCAGTACTAATTCGATACCAGTTGACACCAACCTTATCCCAACTCTTGATATTAATAAAAAGAATTAAAGGTAAAACGTAAAGAAAATAACTATTATTATAATATTAAAATAATAAAAGTATTAAAAAAACTATATATATTATTATAATATTAAAATCGGTATTCATTTTAATTCATTTAGTAATATATAGTAATATATAGTAAGACCATGCATAGTGGTTTTATCAATAATGCCCCCACCATGGGGCGTTTTCTGTCATGTGGCAGTACAGTCAGCATGGGGGCATTATTGGGGGTTATTGCAAAAGTGCCGTAGTGGGAATAATGCCCAATAACGCCCAATAACGCCCATGCAATCATTACACAATTATTTATTTTTTTTAAATTTAAAACATAAAATTCTTCATTAATTTAAAAAAAAAATTACACTACTTGAAATAAAAAAAAACGGAAAAAAAAAACAGAATATAAAAAAAACGGAAAAAAAATAAAGTTAAGTAAAAGGATGATGATCTAGAGTCCATATTTTTCCCGAATTTTTTGGCGATGCATTTGCACAAGGATCAACACGTCGCCTTGGAGGTGGTCAATCGGTTTGGACAAAAACTCAATGTCCTTTTCCATTTGTCTCGCCTCTTGCATCTCGTTAAACTTTTTGGTTTCGGCGACTCGTTCTTTCATAACCTCCCAACGTTTGTGGCCGAGGTCGCGAATGTCTTGGAGACGACGGTTCATCTCCTCGAAATCTTCCTTCAACTAGAGATCGGAAGACGACTCCACCGTTTTTTTCCCGGTTCGCTTATCCTTTCTTCTACCGGGCGGTCGGGCCAACTCTTCTTCAAGTTGCTCTTCGTCAACCTTCACAACATCATTTAGATCGACATTGCGGGCATCCGAAGTCGGTGTTTCAGGGTCAACAGAGGATGATGTTTTTGACCGTTTAGCTCAACGTCTACTACTCGACGTCATGGTCACTACGCCCGCCCACTTTGGACTTTTTCGTAGTAGATCCCAACACTTATAGTACGGGAAAGGGCATTTCGTTCTCTCGTACTCTTCCAAAGCCTTCGTTAAAACCCCGATGACACCTTCTCCGCTCGGGCGATTATCGTAGTTACGTTGATACATTTCTTGGAAGGAGTGACACTTGTTGTTGATGTCGGTCCATTTGCTAGAAATGGAATCTTTGTCACGATGCTCGCCTTTACCCCACGTGCTATAAAAGAGTGCACGAACCCTATTCCAAAAAACGGGGCACGTTTGAAAGTTTGCTACAAATTGAAAAAATAAAAGTAAAATATAAGTTGTATGTTAAAAATAAAAGTAAAAAATAAGTAAAAAAAAAATATAAAAGTTACCAATTTCGTGGTCCTCCGAAACGTCGAGCCACGCCCGAGCCAACGTGTATTCCTCCTCCTTCGTCCAATTAAGGTAAGAATGCTTACGTCGAGGTTCGTTCGCTTCCTTCTTCTTATGCGACCTTCTGCCGCGTTTCGATTTCTCTGGCTCCGGTTAGGGTTGCGTCTCCGGCACGATATCCACATCGGGTTCGGCTTGTTGTTGTGAAGGTTGCGACCCGCCGGCTTGACCAAAGCCGAAAGTGGGATGCACGAATGGAGTAGCGCCACTCAAGTAAGCCGCGTAAGATAACATGTTCGGGTCCATGTCTTGAAAGTTAAACGGTTGTTGCGGTTGGGTTGTGTTCGGGTTCATGGGTCTTGAGGGGACACCAAATGGGGGTCGGAATGGATGCATCTTTTTATAAAATATAGAAGTAGTAGAGAGAAAGTTTGAGAATGTGTGAGTTTTTTTTATAAAAAATGATGGAAAAGTGGGTAATATATATAGTGGGTTAATATTGGAATTAAAAAAAAATATTAAACAAATGACCGTTTGGCAACGGTCATCTCGAGTCCCAATTCAAAATTTGGCGTGGTTTGAAAAACGCCAAAACAAATTTTGGCTTCGAAAACGCCGGGCCGTAATGACTTGAGGGCGTGTTTCGGCGTTTTTTTTTTTGAATTTTTTTTTTATAAAAAACGCCCCACTACGGGCGGTCTAATAGTAATTTAACTACTCAATTACATGTTGAAGCTTTGTCAAATAAAGCTTTGTCAAATAAAAAACACATAAAATGGCTTATGTTAACTATTAGGAAAGGCAAGAAGATGAGGACGAGGGGTTAAACCAAAGTTGTCCCTTATGAGTTATGATCATGAGGACTAGTCGGAGGATAATGGTGGTTGATAAAGACACATGGAGATTGAAGACTAAGCCCAGTTAAGACTTAAGCAAAGAAGACAAGTAACCGAGATATACCAAGATGGTGTGGAAAATTGTATGGTGTATAAACATATACCATATAAATGCATATGCAACTCTCTTTAACTATAAGGAAAAATAAGGGATGTAAACAAGTCGAGTCACTTGTGCAATACTAAAGTTAAGTTAAAACAAACTAGAGTTTTATGTTAAAACTCTTTAAATAAATGAATTCGGGCTTCACTTATTGAGTTTTCTAGGCTCTCAAGATTAAACGATGCTATCATGTACATAAGTTCTTTTTATATGTTAGATATCTATTTACATAATTAATAACATTATACAGAAAATATAATAAAGATGATCACTATTAAATATCGGATCGTTAAAAGTTTAAATCAAACTGAACTTAAACAAGCTTGTTATGTTAGAACTCTTTAAATAAACGAGTTCAGATTTCACATATTGAGCTGAGCTTGACTAGACCCTCAAGCTTAAACAAGAAAGGTATATAAATTCTTTGATATATTTAACATATATGTACATAATTAATATTATACAATAAAATAATGAGAAACGTAATTTAAAAAAATTATATAATTTTATGTAGACACACATAAATAATTATCTAATGTCTACAAAGTTAAATAATTAATAATGAGTAAATTATAAAATCCGTCCTTTATGTTTGTAATGGATTGCAAAGTATGTACTTTGTCTTTAAAGTTGATAGAATTCATACTTTATGTATGCAAAACCTAACATGTGATTTCCTTTATCCTAAACTCAGTTAAATTCTAATGTTAAATCGGGGTATGTTAGTAATTTTACTAATTTATTTAAAATATCTTTAATAAATAAAACAAAAAAAAACTTTTTAAAAATGACAATATAAAACAAGAATAAATTATATACTCTCTCTCATAACTCTCATTCTTTTTCTCTCTATTAACTCTCTCTCTCTCTAACCTGGACCCACCACCATTTTAGCACCACCAACACCACCACTCTAGCACCACTAACACAACCATCACCACCATAAACAACCCTCCTTTTTCTCACCATTTTCTCTCTATTCTGAGTTCTCCACAACCACCACCCGACTGTCGCCACTAAACTTCTCCAACCTCAGATCTGTAACACCTCCACCACCGCCTCCTCTTAACACCTCCGCCACCGCCTCCCCTTAAACACCTCCGCCGTCGCATCCGTTTAAACACCTCTGCCAGTGCTTCCTTTTAAACACCTCCTCCACTGCCTCCCCTTAACCACCCACCTGCCACCACCACTTACCCACCACCACCACCACAACCTGCCACCATACCATCCTTATTTAGAAAACAAATACAACAAAATACTTGAACATTCTAACCCAAAACCCCATTTACTTAAAACAGACTCCCTATTTTCAATCGAAAACACTTCGTACCATTCATCGTGGTCAACCTAATTCTCTGGTAACATACCTCTGATCAACCGCAACATCACACTCCCATCCATGTCGTCATTACTCAACCTTAAAACGACGCCGTTTCTCCTCTATTCAACGACCGGATCTCTATCGCTGTTACGCACCATCTCCGGCGGCTCAGATTAGCCGGATTTTGCCTTTGATTTGACGGCAACTCGAACAGATTGATATATGTTCTTTGCATCGAAACTCTCCATCTCGAACAAATTCAGATTGTAAACCCTAGAAATGAACAAATTCGGGGTGGATGATATGGTGGCAGGGTGTGGTGGTGGTGGTGGTGGGTAGGTGGTGGTGGCAGGTGGTGATGGCGAGTGTGGGAAGGTGGTGGTGGTTGTGGGGGTAGGTGGTGGTGGTAGGGTGGGTGGTTTATGGTTGTGTGAACAAAGAAGAAACAAAGTTGAGAGAGAGAAAGACTAAACTATCTTTTTATATTGATAGTTTTAATATTTCAAAATTCTATTTTTGTTTTATTTATTAAATAGATTTTAAATAAATGAGTAAAATTACCAATCTACCCTGATTTAACCATAAAAACTAATTGAGTTAGGGTTAAAGAACATAACCTGCAGTGGTTTGCAAACATCGAGTACGTTTTTTGTACTTTTTAAAGACAAATGACACACTTCGGATTTTAGTGTTAACATAAAGGATGATTTTTGTAATTTACTCATTAATAATTGATAGCCAAGCCAAGCCAAACCAAGCTAAGTTTGAGCTTGAAGAACTACCTATGAAATGAGCTCGAGCTTTATACATAAACTTCTAAACCATTTGAGCTTAAGTACAAACTCAATTAAGTTAAATTAGCCGAGCTAGAGCTTAGACGAACTCAAAATACGACTCTTTTGCTTATACTTAACACATGGCCAAAAATGGAAGAAAGTTTTCTTCAAAACTTGTAAGAAAACATGCTGGTGTTAGGATAGGTGTAACCAATGTGTGTATGTTTACATGTGTTAAAAGAGTAATATTGGACGTTTATTAAAAAAATATTATTTTGTTTAATATACAAATAATAAAATACTTATGACATTATGCCATTAATATATGCCCGTCCACCGGACAGGTATAGAAGTAGTTTATCAATGTGAAAGATGAAATATGTATATACATGTAGCGTTAGTTTTAATGACAAAATCACTAACAATATGAAAACCTATAAAACTACTACAAACCGATCAATTTTTATATTATTTTTTATTTTTTATTTATTCTAATTATAAAGTTTGAATTGTAAAAAAAAAAGCATAAAATATGTAGCTCGTTGATCCATTTTTAATTTCCAAAAAAAAAAAAAAAAACATATGAGAAAAGTGAAAAAGAAAAAAAAAATAAAAAGTGATTTTCTCAAATTTTTCAGATATTTTTTTAAGTTATCTTATGATATCTTCCCTGTATACAACGTAATATGACAATTTATAGATTCATTAAAAGAAATTAACTACAAGATTTTTGTGATTATATTTTATATAACATTTTTTAAAAGAGCTTCAGAATAAAATCTTGCCTAGGGTTCTAAAATAGGTTAAGAAGACCTAATGCATACATGAATATTATTTAGTATTGGTGGCTTAATAAAATTGACCTCTTCTAAAAGAAAATAAGAAATTGGTGGCTTAATAAAATTGACCTCTTCTAAAAGAAAATAAGAAATTAAACATGAACATGACTCGATATGCATACATGAATATTATTTAGTATTGGTGGCTTAATAAAATTGACATCTTCTGAAAGAAAAATAAGAAATTAAACATGAACATGACTCGATGTGTTGATCAAACAAATAATAGATCAGTGTTAGTAGCAAGACTGGATATGCAAAATGGTTGAAGGGTTCAACTTTGCCTAACGCAGGTCGTGGGGTCCCCCACGTTTGCAAGACGTGGAGAGAGGTTCACTAGTTTGATTTTGTTGTTTGCTCGGGATCCTCCACTGAAATGTATTCAGTCTCGGATGTGGGAGCAATAAGAATGTATGAGTTGAATGTGATAGAGTGTGACTTGTGTAGAACAAGTACTCAAGAACAATAACCAGAGATTCATCTGGAATCAGAGCTGATCTCCCGTGTCCTTTACACTTAATGAAGTGTCATATTTATAGGAAAAGTCTTGGCTCAAAGAGGAAGCTGTTTGACTAGTGAACATGCTTGCAGTGGGGGATTTACCCTTTTGGGGGTTAAAGCCTTTTGACCTGCGGATAAAAGACTGTGCTCTGTGGTCTTGTGTTACTTTTGCGGCTGGGGAAGTTGGTGAAGCAATTAGAGATGTGACTTATTACTGTTCACGTATTGTTTTATCTCAACTCCCCGTTTTTTAACCTTTTAACCTTTTAAGCATTCATGTGTTTTAGTCACTTTATTTGGTCTTGGGCTACCCCCGTCATCAGCCCCCCAAGTCAGAGGTTTTTGGGAAGTGAGCTCAAAGACTTCTGACTTTTGCACATTTATTTTTATTGCTTAAAGGTTTGAAGGCTTGAGGACAGTTGATAATTTTTGAATTTTTAAAAAACTGACAACTGATTTGATTGATGTGTGGCAGTTTATAGGTCGGCGGTTTTTGCAGAGGGCTGGTTATTTACTATTATGTAATCATAACTTCTATTAGTTTTTATTTTTCATTTATTGTCTAAGGCAAACAACAATCTTTCATTCTTCTCTCAAGTTTCCTCCATATTTCCTCTTCCGTTTTCCAGGTTAGTTCGATTTCTTTGTGTGCTGTATTTTGCTCTTTATTTTGATCATGGGTGCACGGAAGGATCTTTCTGTTAGTTTTTCACGCCTCACCCAAGAGGAAGTGGAGAACTTTTGTGTTGATTGGGGCATTGGCTTTAAGTTCAATCCGGTTGCACCGGGTTGTGATAAATCTGTTGATCAATGTCCCCCTGGTTCGATTGCTTTGTATTGCCGACACTTTGAATTTTCCAACGTTCGTCATCCTTTTTCGCTCTTTGTATTGAATGTTTTGGAGTATTACCGTGTTTCCTTTGGTCAAATTCATCCGAAGGGTATGGCTAGGGTTTTACACTTCGAGGTTTTATGTCGTGCCCTTGGTTATGATCCTTTATTGTTGTTATTCCGTCGGTTTTTTCGTTTGGCAAAAAACGGTGATTGGTTCACCTTTGAAACATCCAAGGTTGATACTTGCCTAATCTCTTCCATGGTTACCATACTTGGTACTTGGAAAGATCGTTTTTTCTGGGTCTCTGATTCTATTATCCCCTTCAAAATGGTGTGGAGGTACCCGGATGTCGTTCTCAATGAATCGGAACCTTCTGAATCTGATTTGAATGAAGTTTTTCTTAAAGCCACCCGAGAGTGCCCTTCAAGGGTTCGTCCTTTCCCTGAACATTTGCTAGTTCTGTTAGGGGTTAGTAAATTGTGGGAAAAGGCCAATCGGGATCCGGTTCTTATGAGGAATGGCCAGGGTATGATTTTTCCTTGTTTTGCCTTTTTGAAACATCTTTGTTTGGTGACTTATTTGTTTTTTGTTTTTGAAACATTTTGCAGTTATGTCTGCTTTGGACTTTATCAAGAGTGACGATACGTCTGACGTTGTTTTTACGGATGCCCAAGCCGCTGAAGGGGATGATGATGTTGCTAGGGGTATAGAACAGAGGTTTGAGGATGTTGGCTATGTTAGTGTTTCCAACGTTAAGGGTTTTTCTAAGCCTGCTGTTCCCAAGGCTTCAACCCGTCGATCTGCTCGCCGTTTGTTAAAGGGTGCACCTCAATCCACTTCTTCTGAACCAGTGGAATTGAGTGATGATATTGAGGCTTCCGAAGGTCAAGATGTTGATGTGGACGTTGAGAAGGATAAGAAGTTGGTTGTTCATGGCAAGAAAAAGACTTCATCCAAGAAGGTTATGACTACTCCTGTTCAGGGTTCATCGAGCAGGGACGTTGAAGGGTTGAATGACAATGAGGTTTATGTGCCTGATTGGACTGTGAAGGTTGGTGATAGTTTTAAAGATCCTACTGTTTGTGCTAATATGCTAGCTCACTTTGCTCCTCCTGCTGTTCTTGGTGCCATCTCTGAAATGGAAAGTGACCATTTCATATCAAGATTGATGCTTAGCTCCTGCAACCTTTCTGCCTTGGTTGCTGAGGGTGTTACCCGTTTTCAGAAGGGTATGCAGGAGTATGAAGATTTTTCTAAGAAGAAGGAGAAAATGAAGTCTTCGATGGCTGTGATGAAGAAAGAAATTGATGGGTTTGCCAAGAAAGAAGAGGCCTGGGTCAAAAAGGTTGGTGAATTGATCAGAAGGCATGAAATTGAGATGAATGATCTCAAGAAAAGCTTCGAATCCGATCGGTTGAAGCTAAAGGCTTATAGGGAGGCTTTGACTGTTCAACAAAGAGCCTTTGATGAAGAGAAGGACGGCCTAAAGGCTTCAGTTGCTCAACCCACCAGTGATAACCAATGGCTTATTGAGCAGGGTTTCCTGCAAGTTGTTACTTACTTTCTTCACTCCAAGGAGTTTAATTCTGCTCTTGGGGAAGTTTATACCAAATTGGTCAACTTGGGGAAACATCAAGTTCTCATTGCCGGTTACAAGCTTCATGAGTCTGGTCATCCTTTAGAAAAATCTCCCTTATATCGTCCTGAAGCTTCTGAGGTTTTCAAGGGTTCTGTTGAACAGATGGAAAGGCTGACCTACCCGTATGTTAATCAGGTTTCTACTTGTTTTGGTAAGCCCCTTTCTGTCTTGCAGGAGTTAAAACCGGATGGCCTTAACGAAAAATTTTGTGCTGAAGTCCTCGGTTCCCTTTCAAGAAAGCGATCTTATTCAGGGGATAATGAAGATACCTTTTCAGGAGGACCTGATGCTTCCAAGGATGTGAGTTTGGAAGGTTCAGCAGTAGGTGGTGATGGTGGCTTGAAAGCTAAGAAGTCAAAGAAAGCAAAGAAAGTTAAAAGTGATGGTTCCGGGGCTTCCAAGCCTCTTGCTGACGCTTGATGGATATTCGTAGCTTTCTTAGCACCCTTGAAAACAATTTGTGGTTTATATGTTAACCTAAACAATCTTAGGTTTTGCAGGACCCCTAGGGTTCCTTTTATGTGGTTGTGGTTAGGCCTGGATGGCCATTTGAACAATTTCCTAGGTTTGCAAGCTACTAAGGCTTGCTTTAACTTTGTTTGGATGTTTGGGAGTCTGTTAAGACTTTCCTTCTTATGCTATTAAGTTTTTACTACTTGCCTTGTATTATGTTTTTTTTTTTTTTTTTTGTGCCTGTTTGATAAGGCAGCTTGGTTGGCTTCAAGCCTTCAAGGCTTCTGGCTGTCATGTATGTAGCTTGACCTGGTTTGTATCTTTGAGTTTTGGATTATGTGTACCCTTTTTGCTCATGTTTTTGTATTGTTCCTTAGAGTATTTCTTTTCTTTGTGTTTTTGTCTTTGTTGGGTTTGCATTGTCTTTGTGTTTTTCATACCTTAAAGGGTTCAGTGCTGCAGTCACTTAGCCTTGGTATTTTTAACAAGAAGACATGGCACATATCCTATTCATCATCTTTCTTAGTTTGGTTTTATTTCGTAAGCCTATTTTTCGATATTTTTTCTAAGGCTTAAGGAACATTTGATGTAGGCTGTTCAAACCCGTCTATGAGACAACTTTGTTTTTTTAATAATAAGTCTCATGGAGTTGTATTGATTTAGGAACTCACCCCTTATATAGGTTCATTTAACTCTTGAACCAATTGAGCGATATGGCCTGGGAGTTCATCCCCTTACATGGCCCCTGCCATGGAGTTTCTTGCTAGGTTCTCAACCTGATTTTAGGATAGAAAGACAAATTTGATAAAACATCGTCATTCATTTAAGAGATATTGTGTTACAAAAGGCGATCAACTTCTTGAAATACAACTTTGTGAAATACAATCCAATCTTTCATGATTACACATGGAACCTCTTAAGGGTTTTTCCATTCCAGTGTCTTGGAATCCTTTTACCTTCCGAGTCTTCTAGTTTATAGGATCCACCATTGTGTGCTTCAAGGATTGTATATGGCCCCTCCCATTTTGGGCCAAGTTTTCCTTGGTTCTCTTTCTTACTAGCCTCATTGTTTCTAAGCACCAGGTCTCCTGGCTTGAAGCGTTCATTTTTTACTCTTTTGTTGTAGTAGGCTTCCATCGTTTGCTTGTACTTGGCTTCTTGGATTGCAGCTTGGCCTCGTGCTTCCTCTAAGAGTTGTAAGTTCAACATGGTCTCTTTTTGGTTTGCTTCGGGATCCATGTTGACCGTTCTTTGTGTTACAACTCCTACTTCAGCTGGAATCACGGCCTCAGATCCAAACACCAAGCTGTAAGGTGTTCTTTTGTGGCTTATTTTTTCTGTTGTTCTTATGGCCCATAGAACACTTGGCAATTCTTCAAGCCAATTGGTTTCATATCTTCCCAATCTGGCTTTAATCCCTTCAACTATGGTTCGGTTCGTCCTTTCAACCTGACCGTTTGATTGTGGATATGCCACTGAGCTGAAAACCTGAGCTATTCTGAATTCTTTGCACCAAACGCTGAAAGGCTTCTCAGCGAATAGCTTTCCATTATCGGTAACAAGCACTCCTGGCAACCCATAGCGACAAATGATGTGCTCCCAAACGAAGTCGATGACTTGCTTTCCCGTGATTTTTGCAAGTGGTTTAACCTTCGGCCACTTGGTGAAGTAGTCTATGGCTACTAACAATAATTTCACTCCACCTTTGGCTGGTGGGAATGGGCCAACGATGTCCATCCCCCATTTATAGAATGGCCATGCTGAGGTTATCGGGACAAGATCATGCTTGGGGATTTTCGGGACTGGTGCATGAATTTGGCAGGAATCACACTTCCTTAGTTGCTCAGTGGTGTCTCGGTGCATGGAGGGCCAAAAATACCCAAGGTTCATTAGTTTAGCAACCACCGTTCTTGCTCCAAAATGGGCTCCGCATATCCCTTCATGAACCTCTTTGACCAAATACTGGCTCTGTTCGGGACCAACACATCTCAGCAAGGGTGCAAGGTAACCCTTCTTGTAGAGGATTTCGCCTTGCAACACGTACTGTCTAGACTTGATTTTAACCCTTTCAGCCTCTGTTTGATCAGCAGGTAACTCACCTTTTTTAAGGAATTTCTTGATTGGAGTCATCCAATTTGGACCTTCTTCGGTGATTACGTCTTGAACTTCCAATTCTTCAATTGAGGGAGTTTTCAATACTTCTACCAACACCTTTTTAGTGAGGTGGGCAAAAGTGAGAGAAGCGAGTTTACTCAAAGCATCAGCTTTCTTGTTTTGGGACCTGGGGATTTGCTTGATGGTGCACGTTTGGAATGTGTTCATCAGCTCCTTGGATTTATCCTTGTACCTCTTCATGTTGGATTCCTTTGCAACAAAACTGTCATTCACTTGGTGTCACACCCCGACCACGTAAAACAACAAATCGTGGTGGAAACGTCGGGGAGTGTTCTAACAGAATTATCGTTTCATAACCATGGATACAAAAAGAGTTTCGTTTTATTTATAATATTAAACATTTACATTGTCTTAACACACAACAACAAAGTACATATCGTCTATCATTATTATTATGTCACTAAGGCCTCGTCCAGATCCTATGTGACGCATGCATCCTAGAAATCAATCAAGCAACAACACCTGAAACATATGTAAAAACAAAGTCAGCAAAGAAATGCTGGCGAGTACATAGGTTTTATAAGAGTATCGGAATCATGGCTTCGTTTACATGTTGCAGTACTTTATTAGACTACAAGAGTCAAAATACAAACCTCGTTTTGAAAAGTGTATTGAAACATGGCTAACCAACTCAAATAAAGTTGGTTATAGTTCATAAAATCTCGTAGCCATGATTCTTAACCCAAAAACATTTATTTTAGAAAACCAATTTGTAAAACATCTCGTAAAAACTCGTTGATAAAACTCGTATGGTTCATATCTTTTAGAAAACATCGTTGCGTGACATTGTTTCAAAATCGTTTACCCAAGTGAACTAAATAACGCCACGGTATGTAATATGTTGAAAACATTTATATATAAGAAGTACCAGCGGCGTATCTACCATGCTTTCACCACATTACACCCGTCCCGTTATCTAAACACTTAACCAAAAACCAATCGTTTATCCAATTCGTTTAACTTGTTCAAATCGTTTCCAAATCGTTAACTCGTTTAAATCGTTTAAATCATCCTCGTTTTAATTGTGAAAACTATTTATGGTCGTCTCGCTAATAACATTCAAACCTTCGTGACTCGACTACCTCGTTTCTCGCTTCTCGCATTAACAGACCTCCAAAGGGTAAGTTAACAATCACAGATTCAGTCATTACCCACAACCCCCACACATAACCATGGGTGTAGTCGATAACGGGATTTGTCAGATCCTATGGTACCATAACCTAATACTGGTCGGTTCGGCCAAAATTAATGAATGTCATTCGTTATGTAACTACAACCAACAAGTTCGTTCACATTATTGAAATCGTTATTAGCTTAGTTTAAACCATTTTAATCGTTTTTTAAATCATCTTTTAAACCTTGAAATCATTTTGTACATATGAATCACCCCAAAACAATTGAAAACAGTAAAATAGGGGAACTATGTACTCACATGAAGCGCAAAGTATCCTCAATCAATAGAACTTCAACAACTCAAGTAAACCAGAGAAATCAAACAGCACCTGGTAATCGAACCACTAGTCAAACAATAGACACCTAAATCGGAAGATCGGATAGAATGAGGTCTTGTAAACCAAATGAGTGTTGGAACTCATGTGATATGGTTTAACAAAGTCAACATTCTAGATCGAAACCTAACCTAAGTGCTTTCGACCCATCGCGACCCATTAAGGTAGCTTACGCTACTTTAACGCGTCGTGCGCACAAATGCGCGTTCGAGACGTCTAACTAGTCTTATGACAAGTATTATATGCCAAAACATGTTTAAATATGTTACATAATCAGTTACGTGACAAAAGTTTAGGTTACATATGCTTAATTACCAATTACGCATGAAAAGGGCATTTTGGTAATTTACCTAAGGCATATAAACTACCCATCATACAACTACTTAAACTAGGTGACCATAAGGTATAACCTCGGAATGTTATTCCCTATGCAACTATGGTCACTAAACATGGCTGGAAACAGCTGGAACAAGATTCTGTGCAGATCTGGTGCACTCACACGGGCCGCGTAAGAGACAGGCAGAGCTTACGCGGGCTGCCTGGGCCTAAGGTCTGCATATCAAGTTTCAGAAATTGCAGTTTTAGTCCCTGCATGTGTTTAAGGCCTTTTCCGACACGTTTAAGGCCCGTTAAACCATTTTTAAGGCTCTACAATGATGCCTAAGTATGAAGGACATGAAAAATGCTCAAAAATATCTCGGATGTCGGCTCGTTTGGTCGTACGGTTGCGTTGTTCGGTTAATTACGACGGAAGTCGTAACGAACGCAAAAACGATCCAAATTACGCGACGAATGGAATTTTATCAAGCCAATCACTAAAATAAAATATTTTAATGCTTACATAAATTTATGGATGTCCGGATATATTCAGAACGTAAGATATGCGCGAAAATACAAACTTGTGCACTTTTTGACGCTTTTAGTCCCTATTGATCAATAAAGTTTGTTTTAGAATACCGAACCCCTCAAAGCCTATTTCTAAGCTATGTAAAGGATATTTAGGGTATGTTTAACTTATGATCAAGTTCCAGAATGTTCGCTACTATACAAATCGGTATAGTTTTGCAGTTTGACACAAATAGTCCCTGCGTCGAACAAACTTAATTTCAACACACCAAACCATCCAAAACTTATTTCTAAGTTATGTGGAGGTTATTTAAGGTATGTTAAGCCTATTTCACTATTCCGGAGTGTTCGTTGCATTAAACTGGTTATATTTACGCATCAGTGCGCGTATAACCTTCCAGAAAGCGATTTAAAGCTTGAAATCGAAATCGGATCGACTTGAAAAATCACCAAACATAAATACACACATTAAAAACACCAAAACACATATAATAACACCAAAGCACATTGTTTTATTAATAATCATCATTGTTTTACATTGTACATCGATTACAGAGCACAGTTGTCACAGTCTCCCCTACTTCAGGAAATTTCGTCCCGAAATTTTATTTAGAGGAAACTTGTGAAAAAAAATACGGATATTTTTCCTTCATCTGGTCCTCACATTCCCAAGTAAACTCTGGGCCACGTTTGGATTCCCAGCGAACTTTGACCAATCGAATCCGTTTGTTCTTCAACTGTTTAAAAGCACGGTCCACTATCTCCACGGGTTTCTCGACAAAGTGCATCGTTTCATCGATTTGGATTTCATCGAGAGGAATGTGAAGATCAGCATCAGCTAAACACTTTCACAAATTGGACACGTGAAAAGTCGGATGAATATTCTCAAGCTCTGGAGGTAGCTCTAGCCGATAGGCAACCTTCCCAATTCTTTTGCACAATCTTAAATGGTCCCACATATCGAGGTGCAAGTTTTCCTTTCTTTCCAAATCTCACGACTCCCTTCCAAGGTGAAACCTTGAGTAGGACACGGTCTCCGACTTGAAATTCTAAGGGCTTGCGTCGCATATCCGCATAACTCTTTTGACGGCTCCGAGCTGTCACAAGATTATCGCGGATTTTCTTGATTTTATCTGTTGTTTCCAGAATGAGCTCAGGTCCAGTAAGCAGAGCTTCACCGATCTCATTCCAACAGACAGGTGAACGACATTTTCGACCGTAGAGAGCTTCGAATGGTGCCATATTAATACTAGCATGATAACTATTGCTGTAAGAAAACTCGATCAGTGGCAGATGAGAATCCCAATTACCACCAAAGTCTATCATGCATGCTCTAAGCATATCCTCCAAAGTTTGAATCATTCTCTCAGATTGACCATCTGTTTGGGGATGATAAGCAGTGCTTAGATTTAGTTGGGTTCCCATAGCAGATTGCATGGTCTTCCAAAAATGAGATGAAAATCGAGCATCACGACCAGAAATGATATCCAAGGGAACACCATGTCGTGATACAATCTCATCAGCATAAATCTTTGCAAGTTTATCAGCAGATAGATCCTCGCGAATCGGAATGAAATGAGCTGATTTCGTTAATCGATCGATCACAACCCAAATCGCATCGTGACCTTTAGATGTACGCGGTAATATAGTGATGAGATCCATCGCAATGTTCTCCCACTTCCAAACTGGTATCTCTGGTTGTACAAGCAAGCCAGAAGGTCGTTGATGTTCAGCCTTGACTTTGAGACAAGTTAGGCATTTCGATACATACAAGGCAACATCCTTTTTCATACCAGGCCACCAATACTGAGTACGAAGATCCTTGTACATTTTATCAACACCAGGATGGATAGAATATCGAGACTTGTGAGATTCGTCCATTACCAAAGTGCGAAGATCGTCTTGTTTTGGAATCCACAATCGATCCTTGAAATAGAGCAAACCATTGTTGAGCTTGAAGAACATGAGTCTGCAGATCAGATAGAGTTTGAACAGAATGAAGCTTGACTCGCTCCTTTCGACTAAGCGCATCGGCTACGACATTCGCCTTACCAGGATGGTAGCGAATCTCGCAATCGTAATCACTTAAGAGCTCAACCCAACGTCGTTGCCTCATGTTCAGCTCCTTCTGATTAAGAATATGCTGGAGACTCTTGTGGTCTGTGAAAACCACACACTTCGTGTCATAGAGGTAGTGTCTCCAGATTTTAAGCGCGAAAACCACTGCTCCTAACTCAAGATCATGAGTCGTATAGTTCTTCTCATGAATTTTCAGCTGTCTAGATGCATATGAAATAACTTTACCTCGTTGCATGAGAACGCAACCAAGGCCTAAGTTGGACGCATCACAATAGACAACGAAATCATCGTTTCCATCGGGCAGAGATAGAACAGGAGCATTACATAGTTTCTATTTCAGCGTTTGAAACGTTTCTTCTTGCTTAGGTCCCCACTCAAAAGGCTTATTCTTCTGAGTTAAAGCAATGAGTGGAACCGCGATCTTCGAGAAATTTGAAATGAAACGTCGATAATTTCCAGCAAGACCAAGAAAAGATCGAATCTGTGTAGGTGTCGTCAGTGTATTCCAGTCCTTAATAGCAGCAATCTTGGATGGATTCACGTGAATACCCTGCTCATTGACTATATGACCCAAGAATTGAACTTCTTCAAGCCAGAATTCACACTTGGAAAATTTAGCAAAAAGTTGTTCCTTCTTCAGGAGTTCCAATGCTAAGCGAAGGTGTTGCTCGTGCTCGGCTCGAGACTTCGAATAAATGAGAATATCGTCGATGAACACAATGATGAACTTGTCTAAATAAGGTTTGCAGACCCTATTCATTAAGTCCATAGAGATAGCTGGGGCATTTGTCAAACCAAAAGGCATGACTGTAAACTCGTAATGCCCATATCTTGTGCGGAAAGCAGTTTTGGGAATATCTTCTTTGAAAACACGAAGTTGATGATATCCAGAACGCAGATCGATCTTGGAAAAACAGGTAGCACCTTACAGCTGATCAAAGAGATCATCAATTCGAGGTAGGGGATATCGATTCTTGATGGTAAGCTTGTTAAGCTCACGATAATCGATACACATTCGAAAAGATCCATCTTTCTTTTTCACAAAGAGGACAGGAGCTCCCCAAGGAGAAAAGCTTGGACGGATGAATCCTTTATCAGATAACTCTTGAAGCTGTTTTGTAACATCCCAAAAACGGGTTTGGTAATCAAACCACGTTAATACTAAAGACGGGTAAAATACAGTAAGTGGTAAAAATTAACCCGGTAAATATTAGGACTCAAATAAATAAACCTAATATTAATTAAAAAAAGGGGAATAAATACTTTGAGAAAACAGAGTATATAAAAAGGGCAAATTAACGGGACTTAAAACATAACGGGTTATAATTTCCCGAACCCGTTAAAGTAACTAGGAGTAATTAACCTAGTTAGTAGCTTGTGATTAAGTGACTAATGGTGAGGCATAGCTTTATTTGATCAAAAGAAAACTAGAGGGACCAAAAGTGTTTAACTTGAAACTAGTTTTAATAAATATGTTTTATTAAAACATAAACACTCCAATTGGAGTCTCCAGGAGATCGACCAGAACAGGGGGTGCGACCCCAAGTTCCTTCAAAACCTAGTTCATCACAAAACTCACAAATTGAGGGCTCAAACCAAGTCAAAATCAAAAATCAAGCATAGATTAGTGATCCTCATAGCAAGGGGATTATCAGGTATGTAAAATTTGATGAAAATTCCCTAACTTGAAATTCTCATAAATTCGGGAAATCTGAAATTCATGGTTGCATGTTTGTTTTATGGTGAATTAGGAACAATATAGTGTCTAGGGACAAACCCTAGACAAATACAAGTTGAAATCATGTGAAATTTTAGTGAAATCTATGAACACCATTGTAGGTGATTAGTGGGTTATGTATAATTTGATAAACACTAGGAAATTGGGTGTTGTTCTAGTGTAATTTGACAATTGTGAAGTGACTTCAGAATTTTAGAAACTAACAATTGTCTAAAATGGGTTGATTGATGTGAAATTCGGGCTAGATGATAAGCTAGGGATTTGCTATATAATCATGTGAAATTATGCCCACTAGGTGTTTGTTAAAATGCCTAAACGAAGCTAAAATGTTGAAATTCCATGTGAAGTGTGCATTTGAATATGTTAATAGATCAATTGACTTTTAGGAAGTCAAACTAACCAATGATCTAATCGAGTGATAAAATCGACATAAGACCCGTTAGATGGAGTAGTCATAATTGATAATGACTAATCTAACCATCTTATGAATTATGATGATAGTTTGACGCCTAACGAGCTAGGTGGAAGCGTGATGAGTGAGCGGGTCAAACGAATCAAGAAGAAAAGGAAAAGCGTAACGTGGATGCGAGGTAAGTGTAATTTACACACTTATGTAGAATACTCATTTATTCGATACGTTGTAAACATGATAACGATAATATTGGAAATATGGATTTTCATTAAGATTACCTAGTAGTGTAATCTAATAATGAGGGAAAAAGGGAAAAATTGGAAATTTGTCAAGTGTCAACTAATGTAAATCAAGGTTAAAAGGATACCCATGGCGTAAGCCGAAATGGGTTGAATTAGTAAGAAAAGAGTTTAAAAGAAAAAGGGTATGATAATAAAATCCGGGATGGGATGGATGTATGAATTTGAAATCAAAAACGATGTTTTTGATTAAATAAATAACATTGGGCATATAGTCCAAACGGGTCGAATGGTGGTGATAACACCATTTGACAATATTGACTAATGTGGTTGTCAAGTCTTATATTGAACAGGGCCGGTTAGCAAATTGGATAATTTCGTCACCATTGATTATGTGATAATGAAAACGAGGTATAAATCGGGTCTACTTGTTGATCCGGGCCAGGTACGCATAATTATATTATAGATAAAAGTGCTATTTTGGTCGAATAATTGGAGAGAGAGTCCTTCGTCGTAAAAGGACCAAAATTGACCAAAACGCCCTTGTAGGCTAAATTGAACAAACAACCCTTAGAGGTTGTTTGGAAATGAGTTTCATGATTAAATAAATACTTAGAATAAGTGTAGAAGTTGAAAGATGTAATACGTTAGTCAAATAGCTCTATTTGAGTCTTTGCCGTAAAATGGTAATCCGAAGGGGAAAAACTCGGAACATATAGATATCCACATTAATCCAACACACATATAGTTGTGATGGAAGATTACTAGATAAGAAATGTAGGATTACAATGCTAGAAAGGAATGAAAGTGATTTTAAGCCTAAAAGTGCCTAAACACTCTTAATGGGTCAAAATAAGCATTTAAGCGTAAACGGGATTTTATCACGTAAGGAACCCGTGATTTGAGATTAACATGATAGGAGATATTGAAATAATGAATTTCATGAGTTAAAGGTCAAATAAACATGTTGGTGTGATAAAATTATGAACGGGTCAATATTTGGTAAAAAGGGTAGTAAGCCGAAGACTTAAAAGTCTGAAATTATGTTAATCCGGATGTCGGATTTTAACTCCATAAGATGGAGAAATAAATTACGGACGCGTAGGAAAAAGAATCGGGTAAAACGGATTAAAAACGAGAGAGTTATGCTCGTTTCCGTGAAATCGGGTATTGCTGGGAATGTACAACAACTGTTTAACAACATTCTGCTGAAAAGGGGGCTAGGCGTCATGCGACGCCCCCTAGTTCCGGAAAAAGTTTATTTTTTTGTTGTTTGACCCATGTAACTTGTTTAAACTATTTATTTAACTATCAAAACTAACTTTCAAGTTGGTTTTGATGATAGGTGTTTGCCAAGAGTGCCCGGATGAAGATCAAGCTCGTTGAGGAACCGAACACGATAAAGATAAAAGCTTCCGCACAATATTTCGTTGTAACTTTTAAAACGACGAACTTGAATTCATTACGATGTGTATAAACCTTCATTGTAAAAGTTTTAAATTAACCGTATTATTCAAAATACATGTAATCATAATTACATGTTTATTCCGTAATTTATAAGAAAACCTTATAATAATAACAAGGGTGTTACAAGTTGGTAATCAGAGCTCATGGTTAAAGAGTAAAGTGTGTTCGGTTCGAGGTTTGATCGCAAATCCGGTAAGTACATGTATGTTAATAGTTTAACATGCTAAAGTGTTGTAAACAACACATAGGGCTATCGTGTGATACACGTTACCCCCAATTAAAATGACTGATATAGTTGACGAAAATACGCGCGTTGACGCGTATAGTAGAAAAAGCCTTGTATTATAATACGGGCGATTATTGAAGTTGACATTACTAACTTTTGTGAATGTTTTAATTGAAGGACACTCGCGTTTGAAGACGGCGAGAGTTAAACAAATTGTGGATATGATGATGGAACGGTCCGAGATATGACAAGAAGAGCATACTCATCAAGGACCTAAATCGCGTAATGATCGCAAATAAGTAATGGCAAGAAAGCCCGTTAGGACAAGCATTTACCAGGTGCACATTTAAATTATTGCATGAATAGAAATATGCAACAAATACGTAGAAACTGATAGTTGCATATGTAGATTGAAAACTTGGAAAAACCTGAATAGGAAACCTGTCCGGGATATTGTTTCCAAGAAAAACAAATAGAGGCATTACTTACATGGGGTGTAATGTGAAAATTATAAAAAGTCATGTATACCAGGTGTTGATCGCTTACTCTGGCCAAGCAAGTAGTGAGCACGTGGTACCATGAACTTCTTATGATGGACACATTTATGTCCGATGTAGTAAGGGTGGGGTGAATGGGACTAACTTAAATGGTACCCAAATGAATCAAATAAGTAAGACGTTTGATAGTAAACGTAAACGTGAGTCGGATGACGGAAGCGTATTACGTAAGAATAACGAGCCCGAGAGAAGGGACAAGGATTAAGTAAAAAGAAAATACAGACCGACCAATAGGAATGCTAAAGCATAGGGATAAAAGTTTGACTGTCACAAGTGATGAAATTCACATGGACAAGTCAAACAAATTGAATAAAGAATAAAGGACTTGATTGAATAAAAGCGATGGATCTTGCTAAGACGACCAAATAAATTAAAATAACGTCTAAAACCATATAAAAATGGTTACTTGAAAATGATTACGGTAAAGATACCCGATGAATGGGTAGGGTTTGGAAGGAATGCGTAAACCAAGAGACGGGAACGCGAAATAGAAAGTCACAAGACTCGGAATATGAGTCATGACTAAAAGACAATGAGAATTTGCAAACAGAAATGTTAATAACTACGCTCAACTATTTTAAAGTTGAACAGGTCGAATAAAGAATAGAGTTTGATGTTCACAAGTGATGAAATTTCACACGAACAAGTCAAACGAGATAAATAAAGTATAAAAACTTGGTAGTGCAAGTAAGCGCAAACCGAATAATGGAAGCGCGAAACATTAATGAACCTACGTGATGGCTCATAAAGAAATACATATATAGGAAAAACGCAAACTAGCGAAACAAAAATGTCAAAAACATTAAAATAAAAGAACCCGGGTAATGGGACGTAAAGAAGTATAGGTAAGAACCGGATAACGGTAAGTGTAGGGCAAACCGACGTGTAATTGACGTTAGAAGTCAAGAAGTCGGAAAGATGATTCGAAAGTAAACGAATGAAGCCTTAGACTACGGTCAAGACCAACTAAAGTTCAAAAAGCGAAAACAAATGATTCCAAACATAATAAGGGATGCCTTGAAGCTATATAAGTATATACACATTTGAATATGAATACGAATAAAAGATGATCTACGAAATCATCACAACCTACGGGATATTAATTAGTGTAACGGTCTACGGGGCCAAAATGACCCACGGGTCATGAATTGAAGCAAAGGGATCATAAGGGCCTCGCCTTAAAGAGGTGAAAACTTAAGGAAATAGCCTACGAGGTTAAGTGAAGGAATCTACGGGTCAATAGTGTAAGGTGAGGGAACTTGTTACGAATCCCCGCGTAAAACGAGAACGGAAAACAATAAATTATGGGTTGTCAATTTCCTTGATATGGGTAATTGACATAGTTAAAGAGAAAAACGTTAAACTAAAAATTCAGTTTTAGTAAGAAATAACGTTTTAACAAATATGAATACTATAAGGCGAATTCGGAAATAACAAATATCAAAGAGTATGGGTTTTAACATCGATAAGTGCGAGACGATACATTCGAAAAGAAGAAGTGTGATAAAGAAACGTTGAATTAAACTTAAACGTGACGTGACACGCTCACGGACAAGAAAAGAAATATAGAAAATGATCACGTTGTAACGTGAGTTACGGGATATGAAGTGACGACGACTAATTAGTCTAGCCGGTAAAACTATTGAAAGTTAAGAAAGCGTCATAACAAATACAAGCGCTTGTTAATATAACACAAGCGCGGGATGAACCTATTAAAAGACTAACGAGACTAAGTGGTCAAGTGACAACTCAGTCAATAAAGATAAAGGGTTATAAGCTGTAAGTATCGGCCCGCGAGGCCTTACACATGAAAGACGTACGCGTCAGTATACATGAAAATTTTTGACCAAAGGAAACGGGAGCCTTGAAAACGAAACTAGGTTCGTTTTATTAAACCAATGAACTACGTAAATAAGGTTTCGGGGACGAAACCTCTTTAAGGGGGGTAGACTTGTAACATCCCAAAAACGGGTTTGGTAATCAAACCACGTTAATACTAAAGACGGGTAAAATACAGTAAGTGGTAAAAATTAACCCGGTAAATATTAGGACTCAAATAAATAAACCTAATATTAATTAAAAAGGGGAATAAATACTTTGAGAAAACAGAGTATATAAAAAGGCCAAATTAACGGGACTTAAAACATAACGGGTTATAATTTCCCGAACCCGTTAAAGTAACTAGGAGTAATTAACCTAGTTAGTAGCTTGTGATTAAGTGACTAATGGTGAGGCATAGCTTTATTTGATCAAAAGAAAACTAGAGGGACCAAAAGTGTTTAACTTGAAACTAGTTTTAATAAATATGTTTTATTAAAACATAAACACTCCAATTGGAGTCTCCAGGAGATCGACCAGAACAGGGGGTGCGACCCCAAGTTCCTTCAAAACCTAGTTCATCACAAAACTCACAAATTGAGGGCTCAAACCAAGTCAAAATCGAAAATCAAGCATAGATTAGTGATCCTCATAGCAAGGGGATTATCAGGTATGTAAAATTTGATGAAAATTCCCCAACTTGAAATTCTCATAAATTCGGGAAATCTGAAATTCATGGTTGCATGTTTGTTTTATGGTGAATTAGGAACAATATAGTGTCTAGGGACAAACCCTAGACAAATACAAGTTGAAATCATGTGAAATTTTAGTGAAATCTATGAACACCATTGTAGGTGATTAGTGGGTTATGTATAATTTGATAAACACTAGGAAATTGGGTGTTGTTCTAGTGTAATTTGACAATTGTGAAGTGACTTCAGAATTTTAGAAACTAACAATTGTCTAAAATGGGTTGATTGATGTGAAATTCGGGCTAGATGATAAGCTAGGGATTTGCTATATAATCATGTGAAATTATGCCCACTAGGTGTTTGTTAAAATGCCTAAACGAAGCTAAAATGTTGAAATTCCATGTGAAGTGTGCATTTGAATATGTTAATAGATCAATTGACTTTTAGGAAGTCAAACTAACCAATGATCTAATCGAGTGATAAAATCGACATAAGACCCGTTAGATGGAGTAGTCATAATTGATAATGACTAATCTAACCATCTTATGAATTATGATGATAGTTTGACGCCTAACGAGCTAGGTGGAAGCGTGATGAGTGAGCGGGTCAAACGAATCAAGAAGAAAAGGAAAAGCGTAACGTGGATGCGAGGTAAGTGTAATTTACACACTTATGTAGAATACTCATTTATTCGATACGTTGTAAACATGATAACGATAATATTGGAAATATGGATTTTCATTAAGATTACCTAGTAGTGTAATCTAATAATGAGGGAAAAAGGGAAAAATTGGAAATTTGTCAAGTGTCGACTAATGTAAATCAAGGTTAAAAGGATACCCATGGCGTAAGCCAAAATGGGTTGAATTAGTAAGAAAAGAGTTTAAAAGAAAAAGGGTATGATAATAAAATCCGGGATGGGATGGATGTATGAATTTGAAATCAAAAACGATGTTTTTGATTAAATAAATAACGTTGGGCATATAGTCCAAACGGGTCGAATAGTGGTGATAACACCATTTGACAATATTGACTAATGTGGTTGTCAAGTCTTATGTTGAACAGGACGGATTAGCAAATCGGATAATTTCGTCACCATTGATTGTGTGATAATGAAAACGAGGTATAAATCGGGTCTACTTGTTGATCCGGGCCAGGTACGCATAATTATATTATAGATAAAAGTGCTATTTTGGTCGAATAATTAGAGAGAGAGTCCTTCGTCGTAAAAGGACCAAAATTGACCAAAACGCCCTTGTAGGCTAAATTGAACAAACAACCCTTAGAGGTTGTTTGGAAATGAGTTTCATGATTAAATAAATACTTAGAATAAGTGTAGAAGTTGAAAGATGTAATACGTTAGTCAAATAGCTCTATTTGAGTCTTTGCCGTAAAATGGTAATCCGAAGGGGAAAAACTCGGAACATATAGATATCCACATTAATCCAACACACATATAGTTGTGATGGAAGATTACTAGATAAGAAATGTAGGATTACAATGCTAGAAAGGAATGAAAGTGATTTTAAGCCTAAAAGTGCCTAAACACTCTTAATGGGTCAAAATAAGCATTTAAGCGTAAACGGGATTTTATCACGTAAGGAACCCGTGATTTGAGATTAACATGATAGGAGATATTGAAATAATGAATTTCATGAGTTAAAGGTCAAATAAACATGTTGGTGTGATAAAATTATGAACGGGTCAATATTTGGTAAAAAGGGTAGTAAGCCGAAGACTTAAAAGTCTGAAATTATGTTAATCCGGATGTCGGATTTTAACTCCATAAGATGGAGAAATAAATTACGGACGCGTAGGAAAAAGAATCGGGTAAAACGGATTAAAAACGAGAGAGTTATGCTCGTTTCCGTGAAATCGGGTATTGCTGGGAATGTACAACAACTGTTTAACAACATTCTGCTGAAAAGGGGGCTAGGCGTCACGCGACGCCCCCTAGTTCCGGAAAAAGTTTATTTTTTTGTTGTTTGACCCATGTAACTTGTTTAAACTATTTATTTAACTATCAAAACTAACTTTCAAGTTGGTTTTGATGATAGGTGTTTGCCAAGAGTGCCCGGATGAAGATCAAGCTCGTTGAGGAACCGAACACGATAAAGATAAAAGCTTCCGCACAATATTTCGTTGTAACTTTTAAAACGACGAACTTGAATTCATTACGATGTGTATAAACCTTCATTGTAAAAGTTTTAAATTAACCGTATTATTCAAAATACATGTAATCATAATTACATGTTTATTCCGTAATTTATAAGAAAACCTTATAATAATAACAAGGGTGTTACAAGTTGGTAATCAGAGCTCATGGTTAAAGAGTAAAGTGTGTTCGGTTCGAGGTTTGATCGCAAATCCGGTAAGTACATGTATGTTAATAGTTTAACATGCTAAAGTGTTGTAAACAACACATAGGGCTATCGTGTGATACACGTTACCCCCAATTAAAATGACTGATATAGTTGACGAAAATACGCGCGTTGACGCGTATAGTAGAAAAAGCCTTGTATTATAATACGGGCGATTATTGAAGTTGACATTACTAACTTTTGTGAATGTTTTAATTGAAGGACACTCGCGTTTGAAGACGGCGAGAGTTAAACAAATTGTGGATATGATGATGGAACGGTCCGAGATATGACAAGAAGAGCATACTCATCAAGGACCTAAATCGCGTAATGATCGCAAATAAGTAATGGCAAGAAAGCCCGTTAGGACAAGCATTTACCAGGTGCACATTTAAATTATTGCATGAATAGAAATATGCAACAAATACGTAGAAACTGATAGTTGCATATGTAGATTGAAAACTTGGAAAAACCTGAATAGGAAACCTGTCCGGGATATTGTTTCCAAGAAAAACAAATAGAGGCATTACTTACATGGGGTGTAATGTGAAAATTATAAAAAGTCATGTATACCAGGTGTTGATCGCTTACTCTGGCCAAGCAAGTAGTGAGCACGTGGTACCATGAACTTCTTATGATGGACACATTTATGTCCGATGTAGTAAGGGTGGGGTGAATGGGACGGATTAAAAACGAGAGAGTTATGCTCGTTTCCGTGAAATCGGGTATTGCTGGGAATGTACAGCAACTGTTTAACAACATTCTGCTGAAAAGGGGGCTAGGCATCACGCGACGCCCCCTAGTTCCGGAAAAAGTTTATTTTTTTGTTTTTTGACCCATGTAACTTGTTTAAACTATTTATTTAACTATCAAAACTAACTTTCAAGTTGGTTTTGATGATAGGTGTTTACCAAGAGTGCCCGAATGAAGATCAAGCTCGTTGAGGAACCAAACACGATAAAGATAAAAGCTTCCGCACAATATTTCGTTGTAACTTTTAAAACGACGAACTTGAATTCATTACGATGTGTATAAACCTTCATTGTAAAAGTTTTAAATTAACCGTATTATTCAAAATGCATGTAATCATAATTACATGTTTATTCCGTAATTTATACGAAAACCTTATAATAATAACAAGGGTGTTACATGTTTCGATAACTCTTGCATCTCAGATGGTGCAAGACGATAAGGTGCTTTCGCAATCGGGTTGGCATTGGGTACAAGGTCAATATGAAACTCAACTTGACGAACTGGAGGCAAACCAGGCAGTTCATCGGGAAACACCTCTGGATAATCCCGAACAATCGGAATATCCTGAATACTATTGATCTTGCCTTTCTCCTCGGTGACATGTGCTAGAAAAGCAACATATCCTTTTCGTAAATACCTTTGGGCTTCCATACACGACATAAGCTTCAATCCACCTGAAGGTTTCTCGCCACGAACTTCTAAAACTTCACCAGACGAAAGAGGAATACGAACGATCTTATCGAAACAAACCACCTCAGCATGGTGTTTGGTCAACCAATCCATCCCCACGATAATATCGAAACTCTCAAGTTGCATCGGTGTGAGGTCAATAGGAAAAAGATGGTTATCTAGGTTCAACTGACAATCACGAATAACAGAATCGAGAACAAGAGGTTTACCAGTAGCAACTTCGACAAATAAGGGTTTCCTCAGTTTAGTTCTAGGTATCGCAAGTAAAGGCTCAAAAGATAACGAAACAAAACTTCTATCGGCACCAGAATCTAAAAGAATAGACGCAGGTCGATTGTTAACAAGAAACGTACCATTAACCACCTCGTTGTCGGCCCTCGCTTCGTTTGCATTCAAATTGTACGCTCGTCCACGAGCGGGATTTACGTTTGCGTTGACATTCGCATTCGGGTTCGCATTAGCATTCGCGTTCACCAACCTCGGACAATTATTGCGGAAGTGACCAAACTCTCCACAATTAAAACATGAACCCGGTGGGAATCTCGCAGCATTCCCCTGAACCAGAGCTTGAACCTGGGCAACCTGATTTTGTCCCAGACGACAAATATTGGCCAAATGCCCCAGTTTACCACACGTCGTGCATTGCTTGCAAGCTTGTTGTGCAACATGATGACCGTTGCAGCGAGCACAATGAGGTGCGGTACCAGCATACACCTTCTTTGCAGGCGGTTGAGCCGGTGGGTTCTGCGGGTTCTGAGCAGTCTGTGCTGTAACAGAAAAATTCTGAGCACCCTTTCGCTTTCTCGACTTCTTCGACGACTCGCCTTTCTTACCCTTACCCTTTTCCTTGTCAGAATCGGTCGACTTCTTTTTATCACCCTTGCGGGTAAGTTTACCCTTCCTGACCTGAGACTCAGTCAGGGTAGCAGACAACTCGATCGCGTGACGAACATTAGTAGGATTAATGCCAGTTACAATATCCTGTATGGAATCGGGTAAACCATCGATATACCTCTCTATCGCTTTCTCCATTGGGGTAACCATAGTAGGGCACAACAGACTGAGTTCTTCAAAACGATCCGTATACGCACGGTGTTCACCCCCATCTTGCTTTAAATCGTCAAACTCTCGTTCCAAAGCTCGTATCTCGTGACGGGGACAAAACTCCTTCATCATGAGAGCTCGAAGCTCTTCCCATGTTTGGGCTAATGCCACTTCGGCACCCCTATCGCGCATAATACCGTTCCACCAGGTAAGAGCTCGCTTCTCAAACACGCTTGATTCGAATTCAACCTTACGCGCATTCGGACACTGTACATGTCTGAATGTGCTCTTGATACTCTCGAACCACTGCAGGAGCGCAGTTGCTCCTTGTGACCCAGAAAACTTAAGCGGCTTCGCAGAATTGAAATTCTTGAAATTACACGGTGCGTTATTGTTGTTATTATTGTTGTTGTATAACTCGTGGATTTGGGTCACAACGCCTGGAAGTACAGCAACCATTTGCTGAGAGACAAGGGCTGCGACTTCTTCAGCAGTAAAAGTTTGAGCATCGCGTCGAGGAGGCATTGTCTAACAAGGAAACAGGAGAAACGAGTGAGGTTGAAAATTGGAAAAACAAAAGAGGTATTGAAAATATCGGCAAAACATAAGGAAGGCGATCATTTGTTCGTTACCTCAAACAAACAAACGACACGCAGTGACTAATCAAAGTAAATGGGTAAAAAATAATGTATCGCGAAGACATGCTCGCCTATAAGTGAACACTCACCCCAAGAGTTCCCAGGTAAGAGTGACTGGTCCGATTATGTGGATTTGTACGAACACTCTAGCCTTAGAGAGAAAACTCAGAGTACAGGCACTCACTCTTCCAGTTTGCACGTGTTCACACTATTTAGACCCAAACTTTGACGAGATTTTGAAAACTTAAAGGGTTCAAAACCTTATAACAGAGGGTTCAAAACCTAGTAATCCATAATCGTAGAACGGATGATTAATTTTCGAAGCAGATTCGAAATTTGTGTTCTCGTTGTGGTTATCACCTAAGGGTAGGTGACGGTTTTGTTTTTAAAAATCTAAACGCAGAAAACTTGCGTTGGGGTCCTAGAAAGTTATAGTCTAGGTCAGAGCATTACTAATAACCTAATTCCCTATAACCATTGGCTCTGATACCAACTCTTCTGTCACACCCCGATGTCGCAACCCCCGATCCCTTATCTGTCCCGGGAACGGGCGGACGCGATCTCAGAGTTTGGTGGTATCAGTTGTTTAAATCTCGCAGCGGAATTTACATCAGGACCGTAGTTAGGAAATGTTTATCAGAGTAAAACCACCTCATTTAATATTAATAATCACATGGGTAAAACCCAAGTTTCTTATTACAATACATTTATAGGGACAAACCCCATTTTATTGAATTTAAAACATCGTTTATTAGGTAACTTTTATAGCCACATTTTTCCCAAGCCTTCAGTGCTCTCCAGCTGGCTTTCATTAATTGGCTGTTCACATTGTGTTACCTGTAACGCGTTTTAAAAACATTTGTCAGTCAGAAATACTGGTGAGTGAATCCCAGTTTAATCAAGAAACATTTTATTAATTAAGACAATATTGAGAGCGATCACATTGTTTATTTCTACACAATTACTCATTCAGTATTTGCCACTCGACCGGATCTATGGCTATGGTCAAATTACTCATTGGCTAACTCGTCGTCCAATGGTAACGAACTGTCATTCCTGACTTACTACTACTCGTAGTAATAAATTTTGTATACAAAACCCCATAATACCGGCAGTAATTGAAGAACTACAAAGACTCAATCACCGCTTAATCACATTGTAAACAATTAAGGTTTTGTAAAACATTCCAAAAAGGTTAACAAAAAGAGGATAAACTCACATTGCTGTCTTAGGCTTTTCGTAAGGGTTTCCTGGATATAATCTATAATTTATACAAATGTACATTGGTTAGTACCATAACCCTTTGAAAATATTAGTGATACCCTCCCCGAGACGGCATTCCAACAACTACGTCGGGCAGAACCACGACAGTTGTTACGAAACCCTAAATCAATCGGGCAGCGTAGCTGTTACGAAACTAGGGTTATAATACTTACAACGGAGCAGAATCTCGCTAATTAGGGGGTATTATACTTGAAAATTATGCCTAATATCAAAGAATTCGAGATTGAGAATTGAGAATGAGCGACAGAAAACGAAAACTGATGCCTGCTATTTATAGTTCCTGATTCTGTCTTTCTCGCGGTCCGCATAAAACACAGGCCAGGGTTACGCGGCCCGAGTCAACCCTGGTCAACAAAATAGCTTAGCTGGGTCAGCTACTAGACTCGCCATGATGTCGACACGTGTCAGCTCAGGATGTCTCCGCGTTTCATAGTCTCTCGCGGCCCGCGTTAACTAACAAAGACTCTTACGCGGCCCGCCTGAACTAAAGGATTCAACGATATCAGGTTTAGACCCTGATACCGCCCGCGTGAACTGTTGGGGTGGGTCTACGTGGCCCGCCTCAGCCCTATATTTCATGTTTTAGATTTATTTTATATGTTATAACATATTTCGGGCTCGGTTTTCACATACTGGGTGTAATGAGACATTCTATAGTATACTAGAGTGTTGGAAATATTTACGAGGATATTGGTTTTACCGAGGGTTGTTACATTCTCCCCACCTTATTTAGAGCTCGTCCTCGAGATCTACTGGAATAAGTGTGGATATTTTCTTTGCATTTCTGATTCAAGCTCCCATGTATACTCAGGTCCTCTTTTGGAGTCCCACTTCACTTTGACTAGAACTAGTCTCTTATGCTTGAGATTCTTGACTTTCATGTCTTCAATCTGTAGAGGCCTTTCTACAAACTTGAGTTGTTCATTTACCTCTATATCCTTAAGAGGTACTATGAGTGATTCATCAGCTAAACACTTTTTGAGATTAGATACATGAAACACATCATGTATTCCTGCCATTTCCTCTGTCAGTTGTAGCTGATAGGCTACAGGTCCTATTTTTCTAATAATTTCAAAAGGTCCAACATACCTGGGACTTAGCTTTCCCCGTTTGATGAATCTTACTATTCCTTTCCAAGGAGAGACTTTCAATAATACTTTATCTCCTACTTGAAATTCTAAAGGCTTACATCGGTTATCAGCATAGCTTTTCTGTCGATCACGTGCTGCTTTCAGTAGTTCTTTGACTTGCATAATCTTGTCAGTTGTTTCTTGCACTATCTCTGGTCCAGATAGTTGCTTTTCCCCAATTTCTGCCCAACAGACTGGGGTTCGGCACTTTCGTCCATAAAGTGCTTCAAATGGTGCAACATTGATACTTGTGTGATAACTATTATTATATGAAAATTCTATTAAAGGTAAGTGATCGTCCCAATTACCTCCAAAATCAATTACACAAGCTCTAAGCATGTCCTCCATTGTCTGAATTGTCCTTTCGCTTTGTCCATCCGTTTGAGGATGATAAGCCGTACTTAGCTTTAACTTGGTTCCCATTGCCTTTTGGAAACTTGACCAAAAATGAGAGGTAAAGCGGCTATCTCTATCAGAAACAATTGATAAAGGAATTCCATGCAAAGAAACAATTTCATTTACATATAACTTAGATAATTGTTCCATACTAATTGTTTCCTTCATTGGTAAGAAATGAGCTGACTTGGTTAGCCTATCTACAATCACCCAGATTGTATCATTTCCTTTCTTGGTTTTGGGTAATTTAGTAACAAAATCCATTGTTATCAATTCCCATTTCCACACTGGCATTTCTAATTGCTGTAACAAACCTGAGGGTTTCTGGTGTTCAGCTTTGACTTGTAAACAAGTTAAACATTTAGAAACATAGGCTGCTATATCCTTTTTCATTCATATCCACCAGAAATTTTTCCTTAAATCCTGGTACATTTTATCACTTCCTGGATGCATTGTATACTTAGACTTATGGGCCTCTTCTAATATACGATGACGTAGATTTCCTAATTTAGGTATCCACATTCTCTTTTTATGGAATCTCAAAATTCCATCTGTTCCTTGTTCCAATTCTTTTAGCATACCTTTTAATTTTTCAGAATCCTCCTTGATTACTGATTCTTGTGCTTCTCTTATCTGATCATTTAAATCTACTTGCAGATTTAATTTAAGAGAATGTACCCTTTTTGGCTTTTCATGATACTTTCGGCTTAAAGCATCTGCCACTATATTTGCTTTTCCTTCATGATACTGGATATCACAATCATAGTCACTAAGAAATTCCATCCAACGTCTTTGTCTCATATTCAACTCTTTCTGCCCGAAAACATACCTTAAGCTTTTGTGATCAGTAAATATGGTAAACTTACTACCATAAAGGTAATGTCTCCAAATCTTAAGAGCAAAAATTATAGCTCCTAATTCTAAATCATGAGTTGAATAATTCTCTTCATGATTCTTAAGTTGTCTAGATGCGTAAGCTATAACCTTTTGGCGTTGCATCAACACACATCCATAACCTAATCTAGAAGCATCAGAATAGACTACGAAGTCTTTAGTTCCTTCTGGTAATGCTAATATGGGTGTATGGGTTAATCTTTGCTTAAGGATTCTAAATGCTTCTTCTTGTTTTAATCCCCATTCAAACTTAACGGATTTACAAGTTAACTTAGTTAAGGGAATGGCTATTCTAGAGAAATCTTTAATAAATCTTCTATAATAACCGGCCAATCCTAAGAAACTTCTAACCTCGGTTGGTGACTCAGGGGTTTTCCATTTAGTAATTGCCTCAATCTTGGTTGGATCCACATGAATTCCTTCATGATTGACTAAATGTCCAAGGAATTGTACCTGTTCTAACCAAAATTCGCACTTAGAAAACTTAGCATAAAGCTTTTCCTTTCTTAATAAACTTAAAAGTGCGTGCAAATGCTTTGCATGATCCTCTTTACTCTTAGAGTAAATTAGAATATCATCTATGAAAACAATTATGAATTTATCCAAATATGGCTTACATATTCGGTTCATCATGTCCATAAATGCAGCTGGGGCATTGGTTAAACCAAATGGCATGACAGTAAATTCATAATGGCCATACCTTGTTCTGAATGCGGTCTTAGGAATGTCCTCTTTCTGTACCTTTAATTGATGATATCCTGACCTTAAGTCGATTTTAGAGAAAAATCGAGCTCCTTGTAGCTGATCAAACAGATCATCGATTCTCGGTAATGGGTACCGATTCTTAATCGTGACTTTGTTTAATTCACGGTAATCAATGCACATACTCATTGATCCGTCCTTTTTTTAACAAAGAGTATCGGCGCTCCCCATGGCGACGAACTTGGTTGTATGAATTCTTTCTCTAACAATTCGTCTAATTGTTTCTTTAATTCTTGCATTTCAGCAGGTGCCAAACGATAAGGTGCTTTGGCAATTGGTGCTGTTCCTGGTATCAAATGGATTCTGAATTCAACTTCTCTATCTGGAGGTTGCCCTGGCAATTCTTCTGGAAATACATCTGAAAACTGAGATACTACTGGAATATCTTTTAAATCCTTTCCTTTAGTGTTAGTGATTATGGAAATCAAATACACTATAGAACCTTTTCTCATACAACTTGCAGTTTTCATCATAGAGATAAATTTAGTTGACCTAGAAGGTTTATCTCCTTTAATTGTGATCGTTTTACCTTTTTGGTGAATTTACTTGAATTAACTTTTGATCACATAAAATACTGGCTTTATTGGCTATTAACCAATCCATTCCTAAAACAACATCAAATCCTACCAGATCCATGGGATAAAGATTTGCAATAAACTTTTGATTTAAAATTTCTATGCTTGCTCCCTGCAAGATTTCAGAAATTCTAACAGTTTCCCCATTAGCTGTTTCTACTAAGCATTCTTGTGGTAGTTTAGTTAATGATTGATTTAGAAATTTGCAAAACGATGTATTAATAAAACTTTGGTTTGTACCAGAGTCAAATAATACTTTAGCAAAAACATCATTAACTAAAAACGTACCAGCTATGACATCTGGAATCATCTTGGCTTCTTCTGCAGTCAGAACAAATGCTCTAGCATTTTTAGTATTCTTGTTGTCTGTTGCTAGAGCTAATTTCGGACAATTTAGCTTGATATGACCTTGTTCTCCGCAATTGTAACATACCCTGCTGTTAGCTTTCTTCCTGCAGTCTTCTTCCTTGTGTCCCGATATTTTGCAAAAGTTACAATATATGGAGCATCTTCCTGAATGCTTTCTTTTGCAATACCTACAGTAGGGTGCAGAGGTAGAACCTATATTTTTCCCACGGTTAGAATTTCCAGAACAAAATTCTTGGGTCAACTTCTGGGTTAGGTTCTCTTTTGATCCTCTTCTCGGGTACGGACTAACTCATCAGTCAAGGTATTGGCTAGTTCTACAGCTTCTTCTATGGTTTGAGATCTAGCTGCCTTGACTACGTGTCTTATCTCCCCAATTAATCCCCAAATATAACGGGAGATTAAAACTGGTTCTGGTGAAGCAAGGGTTGGCACTATTCTGGCATATTCGAAGAATATTTTAGTATATCCCTTACTATCCACACCAGTCATCCTAAGGTTTAGGAATTTGTTTGCTATCTGTTCTTTTTCATTAGGAGGGCATAATTTCCTTTCTACCTTGTCCTTAAACTCTTCCCATTCCATATTATAGGTTCTATCACTTCCTTTTGTTTGGAGGATAGTGTTCCACCATTCTAGTGCTGCATTCTTAAACATATTAGAAGCAAACAATATCTTATCTTTTTCAGCACACTTGCTTATCCTTAAGACTGCCTCGGTCTTCTCTATCCAGCGTAAGGTTGCAATGGCCCCTTCGTTGCCCGAGAATTCCATTGGTTTACAAGACCAGAATTCCTTATAAGAACAACCGTAAGGCACGGTTCTTCTTCTTTTGGGAATGGGCATTTGAAGTATAGGTCCATTGTTCACGTTGTTTTCTGGTTCACTTGGTCGCTTACTGCTATGCTTACTTTTATTATCAGCATCCTTAACAGTTTGAAGAATAAATGGCATTGCATCTATAATTCCCTGGGCTACTATGTGTTGGATAGCACTATTATCCATTTGGTTTCCATTGTTATTGTAACAACTCTCATCAAAAGTCATATTTATTAAATTAATTTGACCAATAGGAAACCCTAATTGAGACACCCAAGTGATTCTGCGCAAACCCTAAAATTTTCAGAACAATCGGAATCAGGATCAGGGCCCCTAAAACTCAGGGGGGGGGGGGGTAAACCCTATTGACGATTATCTTAAAATCTCGTTGTCTAAAATCGAAATTATAAAACTGTCAAGTCAGCAGGCCTAGTCCCACACGTGGCAACACTATGAGCTTGAGGTGTCCCTTACGGACCGTAAGGGTTAAGTCTTACGGTCCGTAAGCAATGTGAAAATTTGACTATAAATAGCAGACATTGGCACTTGAAATTCTGGATATGTTCGACGAAGAAATTCGTTTTAGGCACGGAGTTATGCTCTGTTTACCACAATTAACACACACGGATCACTAATCGACGCCGCAATCAGGGTATTAACTCGATCGCTATTACGATTCATTGTCCGATTGATCAATATATCCAATGGATGTTTAAGTGCTGCCCACATTAAGGTTATACTTTGTCGTTCGTCGTTAAATCGATGGATGTTTAAGTATCGCACTTTGTCGTTCGTTGTGAGAATTTGATCTCGTGAGTTATCGTAAATGCTGTATTGATTACTAACCCCGAATTGTGTGCCTGTTATTAAATTTAGGTTAAAAAGCCTAATCAGTAGGCTAAACTCTCCTCAAATTAAATCTGCAATGTGAGTCATTCTCTTTTTATCAACTATTTTACAATACCTCAAATTATTTTCAAAGGTTATAATTACAGGGACTAAGTCGTGGATATCTTGAATCACTGGCTAGTGGGGTATTGTGCACATTACTAATTTTCTCCCAGTTAGGTTCATTGACCTACTAGGGATAATCATCACTATTTAGGTTCATTGACCTAATAGTGGTATGACCATCGTCACCATTGTGACATGTCACCATTGTGACAGGACGCCAGATAAAAATAAGATAGAAGCCATTGTAATCGCTCTTATGCTGTAATTAATAACTATACATCATTTTATGTAAATAGAATGATTCACTAAGTATTTCCCGCTGACAAAACCTTTTTCAAACATGTTTCAGGTGATCTGTTATGATCCAGGAAAAGTGCCGTGAAGCACTACAAGCTCAAAGAAGTGGCTCAGTATAAAAATAAAGAAACATGTTTTGTAAAATAAAAGATTTCTTCGTGAAATCAAATGATTGTAAATTACCGGGGTTTTATCCCGCGTTGTGAAATAAAATAATCGGGAAATATTTCAGCTTTAAAAAGATCCTGATGTTAAACTTCCGTTGTTAAACTCAATTAATTAAATACCACGGGATTTCTGTCCCGCGGCTCCTGAAACGGGTCAAACCGGGTCGGGGGCCGTGACAGAAAAAGGTGGTATCAGAGCCACTGATCGAGCCACTAATTTAAGCCAATTAAGTATTTAGAAAATACTTAATTTTTAATTGCTATTTTGTGATTATGTGTTTTATTATCTGATTAATTGTGTACAGTATGTACAGATCTTTATATGCTAGCCAATTTAGCAATTAATGCAATTCCTTAAATAATTTGACCCAAGTTTAACACCTTTATTATCTATAGTCTAGAAACCTTATTCAGTAAATAAATAAATTTACAAATAAGTAAACCTTAGTATGTTTTAATTTTCAGTTGTTTTGATAATTACCCAGTATGAAATAACATTTAAAAGTTTTTCTATAAAAATTTTTGTTATGATTTCTAATTTAGTAATTGTGTGTATTTTGCTAAACAGCATAAGTAACTTGTCTGACGCCCTTCAGAATTTAAATCTCTATCCAGTAAGAATAGAAGTTTCCAGAGATTTCAATAGGTACATACCAGACATAGAAGAACCTATAGAATTCAAAGCTTTACCTCTCGAGAAACCCAAGCCTAAGAAAATGGAAATTGGGGAAAGCTCTAGACAAATTGAGGGGTTACCATCTCAGGAAGAGCTAGATTTTATAATGGCAAGCTATAATACTATTGAGCCTGTTAATAAAAATGTTTTTATTCACTCTCTTGAAACACAACTACCAATGAACTTAGAACCAGCTATTCCAAAACCTTTAATTCACTCGCAAATAGACGAATGGTTGACTAATGAAATACAGTTACAAAAGAATCCCTATAAGTTTTTTTCTCAGTTCGATCCAGAACCTTTACCAAATCCACCAATTAGTAACGAGAATATGGCTGAATTCCGCCACTTTGGTAAAGAACTAATGGATACTGGGAATAGAGAGATTGGGGGACAGATCTCCTAGAAATACGATGAGAAGGAACGCCGTTACTAGAATATCATCTGACAAAGGATAGGGGATTTATGGAACTATGGTTGTGTAATAGTAATAGTAAAATCAGTATGTGTAAAATAAATGATAAAACGGTTGTATATAGAGACATGATATAATCTATAAAACAAATAAAGTTTTAGAAGATTTACAATTTTGTTTGTATATTCGTTTACGTGATTATGTGCAATTAATTGTGACATTAGATTATTTCTTCTATACTAATTATTTATCTATAAATTAGATATCAGATGGAAAACGCGAATAATGAACCAGTTAATGAGGTTAATCAACCTGAGCAACAACCGGGGGATCAATATATGACTAGGCAGGATATAGAAAATATTGTTGCTCAAGGGATATCCAACGCTATTCCAGCAATAGTTGCTCAAGGGATAGCCAACGCTATTCCAGCAATCGTTGCTGCTGTTAAAAATCCAATCGAACCACAACAAATCGTTCCTAGTAAACGTATTTCTGAAGATAACTTCAGTAATAGCATAAACAGAGGCAATGATCATGTTAATCATGATAATGAACCACGGCAAGCTCCGCTCCCTAAGAAAAGGAAAGCTGCAACGCCTGGTTGCACTTACAAAGAATTTCTTGCTTGTAAACCCACTGAGTTTGCAGGCAATGAAGGAGTGACTGCGGCGCTGCGTTGGTTAGAGAAAACCGAGGCAGTAATTGCCATAAGTAAATGTGCTCAGGATGATCAGGTCATGTACGCGTCAAACCTTTTCAAAGAAGGGGCTCTAGAATGGTGGAATACGGTGTTACAAGCAAAAGGAAGAAGGATGGCATATGCTATGAACTAGGAAGAATTTAAGAGCTTTGTAGAAAGAAAATTCTGTCCCGAATATGAAAAAGATCAAATGGCAAATAAGTTTTTAAACCATAGAATGATGGGTATAGATTGTCGCGGTTATACTTCGACATTCTTTGAATATGCTAGAGTGGTACCAACACTGGCTTCGCCAGAACCGGTACTTATTTCTCGTTATATTTGGGGATTGATTGGCGAAATCCGTAATATCGTTAAAGCTGTGAGACCTCGTACGATTGACGATGCTGTGGAATTAGCTAACACCCTAACTGACGAACTAGTACGGACAAGAGAAGAAAATAGAAGGAAGGAAGTAGCCCAAAAGATTACCCAAGAATTCCGTCCGGGTAACCATAACAATTTCAAGAAAAGAGGGAATGGGCTATCTACCACTAGCCCATTTTGCAATTTTTGCAAAAAGAAGCATTTTGGAAGATGCAAAGGATATTGCAATTTTTGCAAAATTCCAGGACATCAAGAAGAAGACTGCAGGAGGAAGAAATTTTCAGTCTGCTACAACTGTGGAAAAGCTGGACATCTTAGGCCAGATTGTCCAAAACTGAACAAATCATCTGACAGTAAAGCCAAACCTGCAGAAGGAGCAAAAAGGAATGTAAGAGCCTTCCAGCTGACTACTCAAGAAGCCGAGATGATTCCAGATGTGATAGCTGGTACGTTCTTAGTTCACAACGTTTACACAAAAAGTATTATTTGACTCTAGTGTAAACCAAAGTTTTATAAATACTTCATTCTGCCAAATTCTTAACTTACATTTAACCAGCATTAGACAAATTTCTACAGTAGAAACGGCAGATGGGAATTTAGTTAAAATAAATAAGGAACTTTTAAGTTATAAATTTTCTACAACCTTATTATCTATGAAATTAGTTGAATTCAATGTTGTGTTAGGAATGGATTGGTTAGTAAACAACCATGCTTGAATTATCGGTGATAAGAATTCCATAGAAATTTGTGCACTCACTGGAGAAGTAATAATGGTTACAGGAGATAAGCCATGTAAACCCATAAAGTTCATATCAGTAATGAAAATTGCTAATTATGAACGAAAGCAAGGAATAGTATATATGATTTCAGTAATCATTAATACTAAAGATAAAGAACTTAAGGAAATTTCTGTAGTTTCAGAATACCAGATGTATTCTCAGAAGATTTACCAGGATTATCACCAGACAGGGAGGTAGAATTTAGGATTCATCTAATTCCAGGAACTATACCGATAGCCAAGGCACCTTATCGGTTAGCACCCACAGAAATATTAAAACAGAAAAAGCAATTAGATGAATTATTAAGTAAAGGTTTTATACAACCTAGTTTATCCTCGTGGGAGGCACCAGTATTGTTTGTTAAGAAAAAGGATGGTTAGATAAAAATGTGTATTGATTATAGGGAATCGAATAAGGTTACAATTAAGAATCAATACCCATTACCTAGAATTGATGATCTATTCGATCAATTCCAGGGAGATAGATATTTTTCTAAAATCGACTTACGTTCTGGATATCATCAATTGAAAGTACAAGAGGAAGACATACCTAAAACTGCTTTCAGAACTAGGTATGGTCATTATGAGTTTACAGTCATGCCCTTTGGACTAACGAATGCACCTGCAGCATTCATGGACATGATAAATAGGATACTGTAAACCATATTTGGATAAATTTGTAATTGTCTTCATCAACGATATACTTATTTATTCCAAAAGTCAGGAAGAACATTATCAGCATTTGCATATACTCTTAACATTGTTAAGAAAAAGAGAAGCTTTACGCCAAATTCTCGAAATATGAATTTTGGCTGCTAGAAATGCAACTTCTAGGTCGTATGGTAAATCATGAAGGTATTCGCATAGATCCTGATAAGATAGTAGTAATTACCAAATAGAAGGTTCCGCAATCCGCAATGGAAATTTGGAGTTTTGTAGGTTTAGCCGGATACTATAGACAGTTTATTAAGGATTTTTCCAAGATAGCTATTCCATTAACTAAGCTAATCTGTAAAACAGTTAAGTTTGAATAGGGATATAAACAAGAAGAAGCCTTTAGGATCTTAAAGCAAATTGCCTTACCAGAAGGAACAGAAAATTTTAAAGTATACGGTGATGCTTCAAAGCTAGGATTTGGATAAGTATTAATGCAACGCAAAAAGGTAATTGCGTATGCATCAAGGTAATTAAAAAAGAACGAAGAAACTATACCACTCATGACTTAGAATTAGGAGCCATAATTTTTGCCCTTAAGATTTGGAGACATTATCTGTATGGAAGTAAGTTTACTGTCTATACGGATCATAAGAATTTAAGATATATATTTGGGTAAAAAGAATTAAAAATGAGGCAAAGGAGATGGATGAAAATCCTAAGTGACTACGACAGTGGTATTCAGTAGCACAAAGGAAAAGCTGAAGACGACTAGAGATCGCTAGAAAAGTTATACAGATAATAGATGAAAGCCGTTGGAGTTTCAAGTTGGAAACAAAATGCTATTGAAAGTATCTCCTTGGAAAGGAGTTGTTAAATTCGGTAAGAAAGGAAAGTTAAATCCAAGGTACGTATGACCATTTCAAATGATCCAACGTATAGGACCAATTGCTTATCGTTTACAAATATCAGGAGAGTTAGCTGGGGTACATGATATATTTCATGTATCCAATCTCAAGAAATATCTATTATACGAATCTTTGGTAGTACCTCTCCAAGATATAAAGGTAAACGAAAAATTTAAGATTTGTAGAGAAACCTATTCAGATAGAAGATAGAAAGATCAAATTC
>JARYGA010014868.1:0-42937 GCA_030545235.1 Helianthus tuberosus | reverse complement strand
TTAAACATCCTACAATCTACTCCCTGCCACCACCTCCAGCTGTTTCTTCTTCATCAGACATCTCAACGGTCTCCGGAACCACGAGGATGGACTTCAATCGCGCCACGTAGTCATCCTGTTTAAGCGCTTCAACGATCAAATCCATAACTGGTAAAGATAGGTTATCATAAACCTCTTCAGTCCTTACCAGCCAGATCCCTGTCTTTACTCAGGATCTGTGCATTTAAGTCAACCTACAAGTTATCAGAAAAACCTAAGTTAGAAGATTTCTAACAATACAGAAGTATAAGAAATAAGAGGTATTGGACCTCAGCACGCTCTCTATCATATTTAGCTTTCTCAATCTTCTCCTTCAAGCTTACAACTTCAGCTTCCAAGTTAGTGATCTTGGTGCGGGCACCGAACATTGTCTTATTGTCATTTTCGCAGGCCACCCGTCACTCCTTCCGCTCTTTGGCAAGAAGCTCTTCACAAGCCTGGAGTTTGCTTCTCAGACCCTCACGTCCCCGCTCCTCAGACTTTTCTCTTTGTCAAAGGTGGCTTTCTCTTCTTGGAATTTAATCTTCATCTGCTCAAACTCCTTAGTCTCAGCGGAAAGGCGCTCATGATATTTCTCCCAGCTGGCACGCTCCCGGTGCATAGTCTGCCAGTCGCGCAAAATTTGATGACTGGTAGCAAAAGTGTTGGCCTCGCCTATAATGTATGCGCGATACAAACTTTCATGGTTACGCGCCCTCTGACGGTTCACCTCCCCCGGAGGAAAGGTTCCAAGAAACCAATCCCTACATGCCTCGAATTCAATAAAAGTGTCCTTCTGTTTCAAGCTCCAGACAGGGACGTACGCTTTGTTGCCATGCTCTTCAGTGTAAGCCTTGTAGTAAATATCCCCCAAAGTGACTTCCACATCAATGGGGGATCGTGGCCTTGGAATTCTTCTTGGGTCACCTTTCTGGCCGGCCGCGCCAGAGCCGCTAGCATCTGTACCAGTCGCAGTGGCAGAAGTATCTTTCTATGTATGTTGGCCGCACACCCATTTCAGTTATTAATGCAAACATTGTCTACGCTTTATGATTTATACATTCTGTTTCTTACAAATACATGTTAAACTTTTGATTAGCACGAAAATACTTCAGTAAATTACGAGCTCTCGAGTTAAGCCTCCAAGGCTTTCGCGATCATAGCGCGAGGCCGGGCAACAATACTCAAAACGAGCCACACTTAAATTTATTCGCGCTAACTTAAACAAAGTTTCTAACAACAATACAATAATTGTAACATTTGACAGAATAAAAAGAAAAGGTAATTCCATTCATGAAACGCAACCGCGCACTGTTTACATACTTAAAAGTCACAAAAAATTACAAGGCATTACAGCTTAAACATCCTACAATCTACTCCCTGCCACCACCTCCAGCTGTTTCTTCTTCATCAGACAGCTCAACGGTCTTCAGAACCACGAGGATGGACTTCAATCGCGCCACGTAGTCATCCTGTTTAAGCGCTTCAACGATCAAATCCATAAGTGGTAAAGATAGGTTATCATAAACCTCTTCAGCCCTAGCCAACATCTGATCCACTTGGTCAATCACAGAGCAGTGGCGAGTCCTAAAATATTGATGCAACGCCTCTTCAACATGATGAGCGCATTCAAGATAACCACCATGATGCCCAACAACACGCGCAACGTCTGTGAGCGAAGCAACTACTTGGTCCAGCTCTGTTGCATTGAGGATGGACTTAGAAACCTATCCAAGAGATAGATTGTAAAACAAGACCGTAAAACAAACTATGACAATCTAAGGCAAAAAAGGGAAACACTTACAGCAGCTACTCCATGGTTTTGCATCCATTCTGATTCAGAGATAAGAGTATCTACAATAGATTGAGCTTCAGAATAATTGGTCTACGCCTCATTCAAAGCTGAAGTACTGATATGTCACACCTCTTTGGCTGCTTTACGTGCCTCCTCGGTAGTATCACCCTTCACCTTTTCCGCGGCCAGATCTATCTCTAAAGACTCATTCTTCTCATGCGTTTCAAACAACCTGTGCTTTAGCTCCGCAATCCCCGCGTCCTTACCAGCCAGATCCCTGTCTTTACTCAGGATCTGTGCATTTAAGTCAACCTACAAGTTATCAGAAAAACCTAAGTTAGAAGATTTCTAACAATACAGAAGTATAAGAAATAAGAGGTATTGGACCTCAGCACGCTCTCTGTCATATTTAGCTTTCTCAATCTTCTCCTTCAAGCTTACAACTTCAGCTTCCAAGTTGGTGATCTTGGTGCGGGCACCGAACATTGTCTTATTGTCATTTTCGCAGGCCACCCGCCACTCCTTCCGCTCTTTGGCAAGAAGCTCTTCACAAGCCTGGAGTTTGCTTCTCAGACCCTCACGTCCCCACTCCTCAGACTTTTTCTCTTTGTCAAATGTGGCTTTCTCTTCTTGGAATTTAATCTTCATCTGTTCAAACTCCTTAGTCTCAGCGGAAAGGCGCTCACGATATTTCTCCCAGCTGGCACGCTCCCAGTGCATAGTTCGCCAGTCGCGCAAAATTTGATGACTGGTAGCAAAAGTGTTGGCCTCGCCTATAATGTATGCGCGATACAAACTTTCATGGTTATGCACCCTCTGACGGTTCACCTCCCTCGGAGGAAAGGTTCCAAGAAACCAATCCCTACATGCCTCAAATTCAATAAAAGTGTCCTTCTGTTTCAAGCTTTAGACAGGGACGTGCGCTTCGTTGCCATGCTCTTCAGTGTAAGCCTTGTAGTAAATATCCCCTAAAGTGTCTTCCACATCAATGGGGGATCGTGGCCTTGGAATTCTTCTTGGGTCACCTTTCTGGCCGGCCGCGCCAGAGCCGCTAGCATCTGTACCAGTCGCAGTGGCAGAAGTATCTTTCTGCGCCACCTGCGCCTGTGCATGAGCAACAAACCCCCCAGCAGCAGTTCGTACTTGTGTAGTATGGGTGGTGGCGTCATGCTGCGCAGCAGTTTATACTTCCAGCCCTTTGTTTTTGAGGGGCTGGTCAAGCCCAGTAATGTTCACGACCTCCGGACCCTGCGCTTTATCATGAACAGTTGTAGCAGCAGTCTCGCCTTCCTTCAGAATTTCCTTTTCAGGAACATTGCCCGCAGGCTCCTCAACTCTCTTCTCACCCTCCTTCTCAGAAGCACCCTTTGGAGGGATGATAGTAAATTTAGTCTTTTTAAGCTCCGGCCACTTGGTGTTAACCTCGGGTGTCACACCCCGATATTTACAGCTCAACCCGGTGGGGAGTATCGTGACGTAAGATTGGTATCGTCATAGTCAACCATACACAGCATATCACAGCGGAAGTCTTGGAATATAAAACATTATTACAAACTCAATTGTCTGAAAATACTGAAATGATAATTACATACGAGCTTGCAATACTAAATCCACAGGCGGATCATTATAAAATGTATAAAATGAAGTTTAGCAGACTTTAGGGCATCCTAAGGATTTGTAAGATCCTTTATTGACACCAACCAGCTCCCAGCCTATTTGTGTATAGTACCTGTCACTTAATCTTTTGAAAATTCGTCAGTTTACACTGGTAAATACAATTAACTGACTCATTTGAAAACGTTTATGAAAATTGGTTTAGATGCACGAGGCACGAAAATCTTTTATAACTTGGGACAATTATAATTATAATTATAATCTTGTATACAAATTTACATGTTTGTCATACATTTAGGGCCCGACATAGAAGCTGAAACATGATTAACCGACACACCACTTATCCCTTCTCGGGAAACCCACAGAGGAGTTTATTTATATCTTATTCCCTTTTTGGGGAATAGTAAACCATATCGCATCTGACAGGTGTATGCCTACACCCTGTCGTGGCCATTTGCAATTAAATGAGCCGAGGATATCCAGGACACGGTCGCATTAACCCCCAATGTTTATGTTATCAAACAATACAGATTAAAACGGGTTATGCGGATTTGTTAGTCACAATCCGACCAAGTGATCCCATACCGGACCAAGCGGTAATAATTTACTGTATCCCAAGCCCGTATAAGGGAAAATAAGTTAAAAGTATTTACTTGAGCTACTACTTGATTTACAGCAAGATTTATATATCTCAGTTGTATCCAATCTAACTAAATGCAGATAGCTTTTAACGGGAGGCTTTAAGTCTGGAATGATGGTAGTATATAGCCAATTTAGAATGCTAACGGGTCTTATTTAGGTCATAGACCTAGACCGGCTAACTTAAAGTATTAGAAACGGTACGATACGCTAGATTAGGCGATGACTGGAATGGAATGTTGCTAGGAAACTTTATTTGTAAGTATTGAAGAAAATCACAATCAACTGGATCTATGAAGAGATAACAGTCCTGAAGATCACAACAAGAAGAAGAAGAAGATCGGATAGGACAACTGAAATACACAGCATCTACTTCAAAGAATCACAAGTTGATCAAGAGCTGAATTGGATTATCAGAGAAGGTCATTTCTGATGGATCTGAAATATCATCAGTTTCTGACGATTCTGATCATCAGATTTTCTGATGATTTGTTCACGGTTTATCAGAAATTCTGATGAATACCCCACTTGTCTAAAAATCAGCTCTATCCTGCCATAATGACCGAAGCAACTTGACATTATTGGATATCATGATTGCAAAGGCAACTTTGTGACAACCCGTGTTTTCAAGATTTCTTTAGTTCTTTCGATGCTTGGCGTGTATGTACTGAAGGTACGAACCGTTTAAATAATCATTTGACTTTAATTGCGTACGATATATGGATGTTTGGATGTATGATTATGTTGGGTTGATATGAAAGTTTAGGAACCGTAAATGCTAGTTGCTACATGTCTATGTTTAACGTTAAGGGGTCGCACCTCAAACTCGTGTCACACTTAATGCTTGGGCCGAATCCCCTCCCTTTTTAATTACCTTCGGCCCAAATATTGGAAGCCCAACAGAACCATATACACGCCCCCCCTTGCATGCGATTACTTTTATTGTTACATAAACACACAAGACACAAAACCCTAGAACAAATCCTCTCTCTGGTCGACGAGTTCCTGCTTCGGTTCACCGCCCTTGTGCTAACAGCTGGTTAGTTTATTCAGTATTGGTTTTTATCTTGTATTCAAAAGTGTGTTGGTTGCGTGTCCATGTATATCGATATATATATGTGAATCAAGCACAAACTAGGGTACGATGGCACACTATTTAGTCTTGATTGAACATAAATGGCTAGGGAATTATATTAATATTAATGGTATTCCAGCGGTTATGTTGTTAACGAATGGGTTATAGGCTAGGGTTTATGTTAGTGCTTGATGTTTATATTAATAAATTAAGTTGTGATTGCCATGATTGAATGTATGGAGGGGACGGTTTATTAACACAGTAGGATCGATGGGATGGTTAGACTATGGCCTGTTAATTACATGATCTTGAGTTACGTGATATTAAACACTGAATGATTATTTGTATTGTTTTGAGTGGCATTAATTGTTTTGCATGAACATAGTTGTCTTTCAATGGTCAGAACTTATCAAGTGAATAGAGTGGTCTACACATGCTTAGTTGTTAGCACATGTATTTCGATTCTTTTTTAATTATTAATTGGGATTTCGTTTTGTGTCATAGGAATTAACAGTCGTATGCATTTAATGTAGTCCCTAAAATCTATATTGCCGCATGCTATGTACAGTCAGAAGATATAATTTGCTAATTCCTTGGATAAGTGTTGATTGTTGTTGTTAAGTTATTTTTCTTTCGAATAGCTAAAATAATAGAACCATCCGAAGTAATACACATATAGGCCCCATATTCACTTACAAATAACATCAGAATCATGAGTGCATACATTATCATAGGTTGACTAAATAAAAGAAAGGATCTGCATGTACCATTGTCATATTATTATTAGTGAAGCATTTCAATAAAATATTATATATATATATATATAATGAGTCCTATAATCTACTCTTATTATTATTGGTTAACTTATAGTGACCCATTCGGTCCTACATAGGAAACTTTGTGTTACTAAGTGTACGGTATGCTAGACTTGATAACGTGTAATCAATAAACGTCGGGTTGTTTGGACACTAGGGTATTACAAAACCTTACTTGTACATGCACTTGCGTTTAACGTACATTAGGTCGTGCGTAACGGACCAAACATTTATCTAACGCGTAAAGACACGTTAATATTACCGAGCAATCCAAGGTGAGTTCGTTTCTCTTGAGCATGCGTCCCGGTGGTTGGGACAGTCAGTGGGCATCCCTGAGAGGGATGGGTTTGGGTAAATCAATTGGGTAATCCTGAGAGGAATACGTCTTGTGGTAAATCTGGAATGATAATATACTCATCCTATCACCATTAAAGTCCATCCATGTTGTTTGGTTACCTGAGAGGTAACATGGTATTAGTTAGTAGCGCTACTTAGGTTTGGCAACCTCACCCCGTACCTGGGAGGACGGGTGTTGAACTAATGACCTAGTCATGACCAATGCTTTGATAGGAGCATTGGAGAAAGGGCAATGTAAATCAGAAGCCGTCTTGTATTTGAGATATTATCAACATTAAATTCAATGGATTAACTAAACACTTGGTAACCAACGTTTTCGTAAAACTATGAACTCACCAGCCTTGTCTGATATACTTGTTGCATGCTCGCAGGTCATTAGATGTCTATGATTGGGAACTTGCTGTCTGGAGTAGCTGGAGTGGTCATGGGTCGATTGGAGGGATTCATGTGATTGATTTCTTGATACTATACATTGGTTTTGAAACTGTTTAACCTTGGTTTACTATTTGCTTCCGCTGAACATGTTGGTTTTCATTTAAACATGATGATGGTATTTTTATTAATAATTGAGGATTCTTATTTAAAAAAATTGTATGGGTTCAATGTAATTAGTGGCTCATTGTTGGTACGTCACACGCCTAACAGGGACATTCCCTAGGTGGTATTTTGGGGGTGTGACAGTTTGGTATCAGAGCCACTGGTTATAGTGAACTTGGTTTTAAAACGTTTTTTTAACCAGACTATAACCGAACAGAATCGAAATCGACCATGACACTCAGCTCCAGATTGCAAGGTTTGTCTTTCTCACTTGTTGCATACATTATATGACTAGTACACATTGGTTTATGATGTAACATACGAACACACACTTGTCACTAAAGCATGATTGCGTGAATTGCTTACTTACATTATGACGCGTTTTGAAAACCATGAGGGGCAGACGCTGGGAGCGTGCTGGCTGCCAAAGCGGACAGTATCATAGTGCGGTTGCGCTGGGCTTTTATAAATGGTGCGTTAATTGTATGACATAGTCATTGGATTTCTGTGATTTTATTACCTTGATAACCTCCAATTGACATTTAAGTTTGAGGAACCATTTGACATGAGTTAGGAGAAATTGAGATGAGCATGCAAATCACAATATTATTGTGGGTGCACACATAATAATAATGTGGGGGTGCATGCGAGTCCCAGTGAGCCTTAACAAGTGGAAAAGGGGGTATGTCCCGTTATTCGAACAGTGTGAAATGTAACAATCTATAGGAGTCATAGCAGTGATTCTCTCCTACTCGAACGTGATCTTTTCACTCCTCTCTGAATCCTTATGAATCTCGATGTTATCGAGTATTACCTGAACACTCATCTGGACGCCTAGCGAACTGTGTAGAATGTTAGGTGCTTGTACGAACGCCCCTGAGTTGGATGTTGCAACATCAATGATTGGTCTATACCTCTCACACTCCTCCTTGTTTGCTGGAACGCACTGTACTAATGTCTTAGACCCCGAAGTGCGATCACTTCTGCAACACTCTAGAAACATGTAGTGTAGTACTCAGTCAACATGCAAGAACGATGGACAAGAGGATGAGCGTAGTGCCTTACCAACCTCAGTACTAGAAGGACCCTGATTACCAGCAGCGAACACCAGCAACTTGACTTCAACTGAATCCTTAAACCCTAGACAACGACTTATGAGACTCAACTCTCACAAATCAATAGGGACATAAACGATGACAGTCGGCCATGGTGTAGAATGTGTAATTGCCAGCACAATGAGTAGCGCCTTAGGACGTGGCACGGAATGTGAAAAGGTGGACCCTGTCGGTGAAAGGCCGCGGGACTCCATTTCATCGGCATTAGAAGCAACAGTCACGATGACATCCAGGTACTCGCAAATCATGACTTTCGGTATGGAAATGATGGTGGCTCCAACAAGGAATGGCCGATGTTAAGGCAAGACGCCAACAACCCAAAGAACAATGACAGTTTTGGGAGTTCTAGTAGCAGTAGCAACAACACTGGATGTGGTACTCGTGGAAGGGCATTTAGGATGGGTGTGGGCGACGCCAGGATTATAACAACATGGTGGCCTACATGTTCTTGGTAACTAATCACTTTGTCACTGTTCTGCTTAACCTTGATGCTTCTTGAAACCGAACCTGTTGTGGACTCGGTTGATGGCAAGTCAACTGAAACCTCATATGATTGTGGGATGCAAACTCGACCTTGTGGGACAGGTGTTCGACATCGACCTTCCCTCTACTACCCTTGATAGTTTGATGCAGTAGTCGGTATGGATTGGTTATCCATACATCGAGCAGATATACCCTGTGAGAAGAAAACTTTGCATACCCCCCTCCTCCCTAGTGGAGAATCGTCAATTGTTCCAGAATATCAGAGTTGTGTAAAGGTTAGCATCAATTCTGTAATGAAAGCCCGGAAGTGTCTACGGAGGGATTACTTCGCCATTGTTAACAACGGTTACTGATGATAAGGCTAAGGAAGGGAGGATTGAGGATCCATCAGTTGTTTATAATTTCTTCCGATGAGCTACTTGAAGAACTTCCAGGATTACTTCCACAACTGTTAGGCAGAAACTCAGTTTGATCTCACGCCAGGTGTAGCTCCGAATATTCGTACTCTTACCGTCTTGCACCAAGAGGGTTGCAAGAGCCGTCTAATCAATTACAGAAACTGTTGAACAGGAGTTTTGGCGGACCTAGCTTTTCGCTTTGGGGAGCCCCAGTTGCACCCGTGAAGACAAGCCTTACCGTATGTGTACTAGTTATCAAGAACTTAACAAGGTGACAGTCGAGAACCGTTTGCCTCGACCATGTAGTGACAACCTGTCGACTAGTTGCGAGGGGCAAGCTTTCATTCGAGGATTGATTTATGAACAGACTATTATCAGATGGAAGTCCACGGGGAGAATGTTTCTACAGCGGCATATCGAACGCAGTATGGCCATACGACTTTGTGCACCATGACCATTGAGTTAATCAACACACGAGCAGCTTCATGGATCACGTGAATCGATCGTGTTATTTGACGACGTTTTGAAACATTACCAGGGAAAGGAACACCATGAACGGCACCTGTATTTTGTCCTAGAGCTCCTAGGGGAGGAGCAACTTCACGCGAAGTCTACCTAAGTGTGACTTCAGGATTTGGGAGGTACACCTTCTTGGTCACGTAGTCAACAAAGTGGGGATACATGCAGATCTCGTAAGAGATCCATTTCATTAGATAATGGTTGGCACCAAATAGTCTATCGGGGATACAGGATTTTTGAGGATTTCACAGCTTTAACCTCTTTAGCACAGCAGGGTGCTGTGTACTCGTGGGAGACAGGCGGGAGAACGTCACTTCAACTTTCAAATCCCAACTCTACAATGCACTGAGCATCGTCTTTACCTGAGGGCATGAATGATCTAGTGGTATATCATGACAATTCAAAGCAAAGACCCAGTTACATGCCAATGCGGCACGAGAAGGTGATGGTTTATGTAGTGGATTTACATGAAGAATTGCACAAGTCATAACCTGCGGTAGAAGCCATGGACCTTGGAATTAAGATGGAGGCATTACTTGGATGGTACCAATTGCACTATTTAGACCGATCACAAGGGCCTCCCGTGTACCTTTGTTTTGAGAGAGCTAATTATGCGATGGCATCACTGGATGGAACCCTCGAGCGAATACGACTATGGAACCTAAACGCATAGGAGATTGCAACTCACCATCGACTCTAGCCTACCCGATCAGATTCGTCCGGTTCACATCGAAGCACTGAAGGAAGAGAATTTCCGAGTTGAGCCCATGCGAGGCATGGAGGAGAAACTTTTGGCAAGTCAGACGATATTCGCTACTTCATGGAACGAATAAGGATCCCACTGTACGGCAACCGTACGGAACTTATCTTGAGCAAAGTACACCAGCCTCGTTATTCTAGTCGTCTGGATTTTGATAGGAGATACTAGGATCTATAAATCTGGTACTGGCAACCGGGCATGAAGGTCCATATAGCGGAGTGTGTGAACGATGTTGGATTTGTGCGAAAGTCAAGGTGGAACATCAGAAACCTTCTAGTTTGTGTCAGCAACAAGAAAACACCCACTTGGAATTGAGAATAGACTGCCACGGGTTTTGTCGCTGGACTACCTAAAACTCAGAACGGAAACAATATCACCTGGGTGATCGTTGATTGTCTCATGCAACCAGTACACTCTCTTGCAATCAAGGAAACTGACGAGTCTTCACAGCTTGTGAATATTCCTCTGAGAGAGGCGGCTTTTTAGGCACAAGGTGCCAACTCCGGTTATCTCTGATTTTGATCTGTACCTGATTTATTACAGGCATTACACAACACTCTTGGTTCACGTCTAGACATGAGTATTACTTATCACCATAGGGCAAGCAGTCAGAGTAAACGAACCCTCCTGACACTCGAAAGAGCATGTGTGTGTTGGACTTAGTAAAATTGGAGGGACACCTGCCTTGGTTGAGTTCTACTGTGTCACACCCCCAAAATCCACCATGCGGAGTACCACCGCTTGGAGGCGTGACGTGACCAGGATCGAGCCACCAATCATATTGAACATCGTAATTAAGTAAATAAGACCAACCACAATACGATTGGTGATCAAAGCTAGTTATCCATGTTTAGTTTAAACAGCGGAAGCATAAAAGTAAATCCAAAAGCATAAGTCCATAGTTTATAAGTTAAAGTTCAAAACGCAAGTTTAATAAGTTCATAAGGATTTAAATAGTAAGCACGGAACATAACAGTCCGTACACCACAACGACTCCTTCCTCGTGCAAGCTCCAAGCGTTTAGCGACCTGTAAGGCATGTAACAACGAGTCAACAACAAAGTTGAGTGAGTTCATGTTTGGTTGTTTAGTTTTAAGTTGTTTCTGAAAAACGTGGTTTGACTTTCGTTGGCTTAATTACCATGGGGGTTACCCCGTAGTTGAAAGTATGTTTAACCAGTTCCTTTTTCATTACCCAAACCATAACCATAATCAGTGGGGGATTTCCCCGTGTGAACTACTAGACGGTATGATATCGACTAGTACGCAAATAAGTTGTGCCCTATATCAGTGTCTATCATCACTGATAGTCTGCCATAGTCCATTAGTACACGCCCGTCCGACCGGCATGGTGTGAGGTTTGTTAAACCTAATAGCGCTATTAACTAATGACCCGCTCGCCATTGGCCTCGGCGATTAATTCGATATAATGAAGAGGGACTTATTGATAGAGTTTTGTCTAGCTAGTTTTTAAGGTTGTTGTCCTACACCAGGAGGACGAACGTACGTATTCTGCACAAGGAGAATTCGTAGGATTAATAATGGCATCCTACCGATGGAGGATGGCCGTACATATCCTACCCAAGGAGGATATGTAGATTTCATTTTAGTTTATTAACCCATTCCCAAACCACCAGGAATCCCATGCCTTGTAGAAAGTGTGAACTCACCTCGGTTTGCTTGGTTAGATTCTCAAATATAGCTAATAGTCAAGGTCGGTTAATCACATCCTAATATGATTACCAGTTAGTCATTTAGTGATTTTTAAATAGAGCACAAAGTCCCTACACGTATCTATCACATAACATGCATCACTTTAACGGTTTATGCCCATATAAGTTTCTCATCCATTCCCCACTCATAAACAAACATACGATGATGCACATAACACATATAACATGTTATATCATTCACAGATAACCTACCCGACATTTAGACATGCAAATTACAACTTATGTCATTTCAGCATTAATATTCAAAACCGGGCTGTTTTCGGACATTGTAAATAAATAGTTAACTTATTCCAAAAATTCCTAAATTTTTACAGAAGGTCTTAAACGATCCAAATACTATTGTGTAAAAATATCGGGTTCCAGTTCATTACCAATATTTTATAAAAATTCATTTTCATCACTGAACTCAGATTTATCTTTTTCTGACCATAGTCCACGGAATAATTTATTTAAAATCCATCGAGAGTCTGATTTACGAAATTCCAGTGAGATAGTTACAAATACATCGGTGGTCATCTACAGTACAAGTTTCATGATCTAACTCTACACAGAACTCAAGTTATGACAGAAAACAAAACGCATATTTTCAGCAGAAAAATGCAGCTCTAGCTGCTGTTACGAAACGACACTTTAAAAATAGTAAACGGAGTCCAAAAATTATGATTCCGGTGCCATTAGAACCGTATTTCATATACATAACCCTAGACCTCAGAAAATACATTTATCGTTAAGTTATGGTCCTGTTACAGCCAACTGAAGTTGGCTGTAATTATCAAACAGCCTACTGTTTCAGCTTTTAACCTTCTAAATTGTGTTCGATTGATTCCGTTAACATGTTTAGTGATCACAACAACATCAACCATCAATATTAACCAGTAAATCATCAGATAATCAACCAAGAATCATAACCACACAAGATCTACATGATTTACACACATAACTTTTCTTTATCCACCTTATTCATCTTAGGTTCAAGACTTTGTGTTATGTTCTTTAGTGTTTCTAAATTTTTACCCATTAATCATCTATTAACCACTAAAATCAAGAACAAGATGATGTTTAGAGGCACTTACTACTAGCACAAGGCTAGGGGAGAAACAAGGCGAAAAAGTGGTGGATAAAAGAAAACTAGAGCGGTCCTTGAGCTTCCGAGTGCACCAAGCTTACTTATTGGACCTCTTGCACCTTTGTATATGTATGAATGGCTTGTAAAGGACTTGAAGGTGGTGGAATGGTGGTGGTATGATGGCAGCCGAGAACAAAGAAAGAAGGAAAGAGTTGAGTGAGTTTGAAGATGTGAATGTGGTGAGAAGTTGAAGAAACACTAGATGCATGGTCGGAACCGAAATATCTAGGGGGTTTGAATCCGCATAAAAAGGTTAGTTTCTTATCGTTTGATTCGGGGACAACTGGTCTCCTTCTCCGATAACTCTGCAAAAAAGAAGCACCGTTAGCCTCGCCAAGGGGAGAAAAGGGTTCTCTCCTTGACCCGACTCCGGTGTGAGAATAAGTATGGGTTATGAAGGAGAAGAAGAAGTATTTTAGAAGTGTGTGTAACTTGCCTTTCATACCTGAGTAGTTCTCATATTTATAACCGGGAGTCTTTTGGGCGGGAAAACCCGTTAGTGAAAAGTTAACGGAAGATGCTAACCCCGTAAGCGGTTACGTTTCCTTCCGTCAAGCCTCTTGATCCGACGTGAGAGCACACGGATCGTGGCTTAGATCGAAGGCTGGGGATTTGCCACGTGTAAAGTGATCAAGTGGAGATTACTCTCCAATTGCATGCTTTCGTTGTGATTTCAGGGATGCCTGAGATGGTGACACGTGTCCAGACGGTTGTAACCGTCTTGGTAGTGCACGATTGTATTTCTTCTAGAAGATTACTGCTGTAATCTGGTGTGGCACCTTATTGTGTGGAAACAGCTGAACAAATAAACCCCAAGTCTGAGTAAATAATATCCAGGTCTGGATATTTAAGCGGAAGTGTTTATTTCGGGATTTTCATCCTTTGTCTATGGGAGAAAGCGCAAGGATTTATGATTTCCTTTGGGCGCACAAGTGTTTGACTGTTGATTGTTCTTTAAGTCTTTATTTTTTGAGACCCGTGCGCGGCCGCGCAGAGTACAAGGCTGAAAAGACTGTTTGTGGTTTGGTCCCAAGCACTAATTATGAGGTTTTTGGGACCCTACCCCTTCGAGTCCCCCCAGTCTAGTGTTGCACTTACGCAAGTAAGTGGAGCACTGGACTTTATAAGAGGAGAATGCTTTTGGGCGCAAAAAAATGGAAAATCTTCTACGAGAAGATTTAATTTTGTTAAAAAAAGAGTTTTTTAGGGAAAATTATGACTTTTGCTTTCTTGTAATCATGCCTTGACGTGTAATGACGTCAGTTGGCAGTAAAAGTTGGTATTTTTCCTCTTTATCTTGGGATTTGTAGTGGCACTTGTCAGACCTTATTTATGAGGACATGACGCTTGCTCCTGTAGCGCCGTTTGGAAAAGACATCTGACAGAGAATTATGCTTCTCTAGTTCCCGGAGTTATGTGCTTATATATATATGTGGGTGTTACCTTTCTTTTCTTTGTTTGTGTATAAAGATGGGGATCAGTCGTTCCCCTCGTACCCGACGCCTATTGGATGTTCTGGATATGTTTGAAGCTGCTGAGAGTCTCTTACTTCTTGCTAGCTCACCATCGCTAACAGTTACCGGAGCCGGGGAGCTGACATCTTCTGTTCATCCCCTCTCGAGGGTTAGTTCTGGGTCCTGTCTACCGGAGATTAGATAAGAAGCCGGTGTATTGTCCATTGAAGCTTTGATGGCTCGTTTCCCAATGCTTCAACCTGGCAGATGTGAGTTGGTGTACCGTCGGCGATGGAAACGTCGAGTCGGTCATGCTCCGACTGTTTATGAAGATGCCACCGTTGAATAGGGTAGGTTTGGGAACTGTGTATTCCTCTTTTTTGTGATGCTTATGTTGATATTCTAGTCTTGGCACTAAAATTTTTTTGGGAATCATTACCATGATCTTGTTTTGAAGTGTTTGTGCTACACTTGATGATATATATTTTGATGTACTGTTGTACCTGTAGGTTTTGTAATTTCATGTTTTTACAATACGTTGCATGTGTTTAATTGCTTTTGGGTAGATAGGGCGAATGAGAAATGGTATTGTGCTCATGTGTGAACGTTTGTCTAAAAGGCGTGTTAGTTTGCCTTGTTTAGACTGTTCATGAGGCGTACAATGTTTGACCATATTGTTTTCGCGCAAATCAAAAGAATTACATGCAATTTGTAATAAACAGTGATATAGGTAAAGATGATGTTTGTATTGATAAGAGCGCAAGGCTCGTAATACAAGGGATAATAAAGAAATACATTGCCTGTATGTTTTTCCGCTTCTGTAGAGTAGTTCATATGTAACACCTGCGCAACTGCTGCGCGTTCCAGGTGCGAGGAACTAGCGTCCCATCAAGTCTTTTTAAGGTGTATGCCCCTTTGCCTAAGACTTCATTGATGATGTATGGTCCTTCCCATTTTGGTGCTAATTTGCCTGGTTTTTCTGCGTTGGAAGCTTCGTTGTCGTGCAAGACAAAATCACCAGGAACAAATGTGCATACGCGGACGCGCGCATTGTAATATTTTTCGAGTTTGGATTTGTACCTTGCTTCTGTGATGGCAGCGTTCTCGCGCCTTTCTTCTAGAAGGTCTAAATCCATTCTTCGTTCCTGCTCATTGTTTTGTGTTTCCATAGCTAGCATGCGCGGTGATGGGAGACCAATTTCGGCTGGGATTACGGCTTCAGACCCGTAGACCAGGCTGAATCGAGTTTCTCCCGTGCTAGTCTTTGGCATTGTACGATGGGCCCATAAGATGCTGGGGAGTTCGTCAACCCATCCCCTGCGCACTGTGCCTAGTCGCGCCTTAATGTCGTCGATTATCTGTTTGTTGACGTTTTCAACTTGGCCGTTTGCTTGTGGGTGCGCCACAGAGGCAAAATTGTGCTCAATCTTCATTTCTTTGAACCATTTCTAAAGATCTTCTGAGGCAAAGTTTGTGCCGTTGTCGGAGATAATGCGCAATGGTAATCCGAATCTACAAATAATATGTTCCCATATAAATTTGCGAATTACCATTGCTGTTGTTGAGGCTAGTGCTTTGGCTTCGACCCATTTTGTGAAATAGTCGACAGCTACAATGATGAATTTTACCGCGCCCGGCGCGTCGGGGAATGGACCCACGAGATCGATGCCCCACTGTTGGAATGGCTAAGCAGACGTGACCGGTACTAGCGGATTTTTTGGTCGGAGCGTCTTTGGCGCGTGACGTTGGCATGCTGCGCATTTCCGTAAGATTTCTACCGCGTCTACGTGCATTCCCGACCAATAATATCCTGCGCTCATTATTTTGGCTACTACCATACGTGGTCTGGCATGTATTCCGCACAAGCCTTCATGGATTTCTCTGATCAGGTATTACGCGTCTGTCTTGTCAACACATCGGAGTAATGGTCCCATGAATGACTTTCTGTATAGAATGTCGTCCGCCATTTCGTAGTTTATTGCTTTATTCTGAATTTTCCTGGCTTCTGCTTTTTCCTCCGGGAGTTTCCCGTGCTGTAAGTATAAGATGATCGGGGACATCCAGGACGGACTACCGATCTCTATGATGTTGACTTGTTTTAGAGGAACAGAGGGATTGGACAGTACCTCTATGCGTACTTCTTTTGCCAAGTGCTTAAAGCTGGTTGCAGCCAATTTGCTCAATGCGTCCGCATGTTTGTTTTCACTTCTGTTTATATGGTTGACTTTAAATGTTTGGAATTGACCAATTAACATTCGTGCTTGTTCTAAGTACAACGCCATAGCTTCTCCTTTTGCATCGTAGTGCCCATTAACTTGTTCAGCTACTAGTTTTGAATCAACGTTAGCTTCGAGGTTTCTTGCCCCCATTTTGAGAGCTAAACGAAGGCCTGCTAAAAACGCTTCGTATTCTGCTTCGTTGTTGGTGCTTCGAAAGTCTAGGCGTATGGCATATGTGAGTTCGTGATCGTCCGGGCTGACTAATCGGAGACCTGCCCCTGCTCCGTCATCATTGGAAGCGTCGTCTGTGTGTAGAGTCCATACCCTGTCGTCGAAAATGGGAATAGGGTTTTGGATCGCCTCACACTCTTGGACTTTGTCAATCGGAACTTCTGTGACAAAATCTGCTAGAACTTGCCCTTTGATTGCCGGTCGTGGTCTGTACAGGATATTGTATCCTCCAAGCTCAATAGCCCATTTGGCCAATCTTCCCGCAACGTCATGTTTGGATAAGATTTGACCTAAATGATAATTTGTGAGAACCATAATGACGTGGCCCGAAAAATATCGACGTAGGCGTCGTGATGCATGTACCAGTGCTAGGACCAGTTTTTCTATCATTGAGTAACGAGTTTCCGGACCGGTGAGCATCTTGCTGATATAGTAGATTGGAGTCTAAACGTTCTCTCGCTCCACCATTAATACTACGCCAACTGCTACTTCCGCAGCAGATAAATACAAGATTAATGGTTCCTTTTCTCGTGGTGCTGTTAGCGTTGGTAACTGAATTAAACATTCCTTCATTTGTTTGAAGGCTGCTTCTGCTTCAAGTGTCCACTGAAAGTGAGTTTTCTTCGCGCAGTTTCGCAGTGTGCTGATGAATGGATAAGACTTTGCCGCGTGATTAGCCAAGAATCTGTTCAAGGCTGCTAATCGCCCGGCAAGTCTTTGCATTTCTTTTATTGTTGCAGGTGATGGCATTAGCTGGATGGCCTGCACTTTTTCTGGATTTACTTTAAACCCATCTCTTATGACTATAAAGCCCAAAAACTTTCCCTCCTCCATGCCGAAAGAGCATTTTGTTGGATTGAGTTTTAAGTTCACGCTGCGCAAAGAGTCAAACGTGCGCTGAATATTGTTGAGCATCGTGCCTTCCTCGAGGCTCATGATGACGAGGTCATCCATGTATACCTCGACTGTTTTGCCAATGTCACCTTTGAAAACTGTGTCCATCAAGTGTTGGTAAGTTGCGCCTGCGTTGCGCAGGCCAAAGGGCATTTTAGTGTAGCAGAAGATGCCCTTATCTGTGCGGAATGCGGTTTTATCTTCGTCTTCTTCCTTCATCTGGACCTGATGATATCCTTTGTAACAGTCGAGAAAACACTTCCATCTGAATGATGCTAGAGATTCGACTTTTTTGTCTATCTCTAGAAGCGCGTAGCAATCTTTTGGGCACGCTTTATTCAGGTCTTTGAAGTCGACGCACATTCTCCATCCGCCACTATGTTTCTGTACCATTAATGGATTGGCAACCCATGTATGGTATTTTACTTCGCACAAGATTCCCGCATTGAGTAGCTCTGTCACTTGTTCGTCCATAGCTTTTGCTTTTTCTTCGCTAAAGTTGCGCCTTCCCTGAGCAACAGGTTTTGCTGACGGTTTGATATTCAGGCAATGTTGCGCTATGTCGTGTGGAACCCCCAATCATGTCTGTTGGGCACCAAGCGAATATATCTTTGTTGTTGGACAACAATTCTTTTAATTGTATTCGTGTTGCCGGTGAAATGGCATGTCCTAGCAGGATGGTCTGCTCTGGATATTCGTTGTTCAGGACCCATTTCTCCGGTTAGTTTGATGCTGAAGGTTTGACTACCTTTGCCGGTAGCTCGTCGTCCACGTACATGACTTCTTTGCTTGAGTATAGAATTGCAACTCCGGTTTCCGTTGGAAATCCGCATGCAGCGTGTGGGATAGAAGTGATCATGCTGAATTCTCTTTGTGATCTTCTTCCGAGCAGGACATCATGGCGTGATGTTGCCGGCATGACCATGAAATTGACTGTGACTATTCGTGAATGCTCACCATCAGATAGAGTCACAGGGAAGGCTATTTGCCCTAATGGGAATACAGCTTCATTGCAAAATCCGGTGAGAGGAAAATCGACCGGTTCTAGACGTGCTTTGTCTTCTGGGTCAAGCTGTTTGAAGCATTGCTCGTATATGATGTCCATCGAGCTTCCCGGATCTATAAACATATAGTCCGTCCGGTAATGGTCGAAGATGCCAGTGATAATTACTGGTCGCTCTTCCTGAGGGCCTCCAGGAACTACGGGAAACACGACTTGTTGTTCCCTCCAATGTTGGTCATGGTTTCGTTTATTTGGCCTTCGTGACGGACCTCCTTGAATCATGTTTATTTGTTTTGAATTGGCTCTTTGGTGACTGCTACTTCTGGACTGTTGTCGTATATCAATATTACGACTAGATTGGATGTCCCCCCGACAGGGTGTTGGTGGGTCCAATACTTCTGCGTCAATTTCTTCACCAGATCTGATGTTTGAGAACTCGGATCTGGTAATTTGCATAACAATTGTGTTTAAAGCAGTCTGGCATCTGTTAAACCAATATTCTGGGGATCTCTCTATGACTGGATCTGAGAAATTCTTTCTGTCTGAATGACTGTTGTTTTCGTTTGTTCCCATGATTCCGTCAATCTGGGTATCTTGGGTTGTAGAACCCTCAAACTCAAATTGAGGACCTGATGGGTGAGACAATGAATTATCTGCCATGTTAAAACAGAGCATGAGAAGAACAAAATCGAAACGAGATGAAAACTGATAAGACAGAGGAATCGGTGGGCGCCAATGAAGTAACACTAGATAAATGGTCGGAACCGAAATATCTAGGGGGTTTGAATCCGCATAAAAAGGTTAGTTTCTTCTCGTTTGATTCGGGGACAACTGATCTCCTTCTCCGATAACTCTGCAAAAAAGAAGCACCGTTAGCCTCGCCAAGGGGAGAAAAGGGTTCTCTCCTTGACCCGACTCCGGTGTGAGAATAAGTATGGGTTATGAAGGAGAAGAAGAAGTATTTTAGAAGTGTGTGTAACTTGCCTTTCATACCTGAGTAGTTCTCATATTTATAACCGGGAGTCTTTTGGGCGGGAAAACCTGTTGATGAAAAGTTAACGGAAGATGCTAACCCCGTAAGCGGTTACGTTTCCTTCCGTCAAGCCTCTTGATCCGACGTGAGAGCACACGGATCGTGTCTTAGATCGAAGGTTGGGGATTTGCCACGTGTAAAGTGATCAAGTGGAGATTACTCTCCAATTGTATACTTTCGTTGTGATTTCAGGGATGCCTGAGATGGTGACACGTGTCCAGACGGTTGTAACCGTCTTGGTAGTGCACGATTGTATTTCTTCTAGAAGATTACTGCTGTAATCTGGTGTGGCACCTTATTGTGTGGAAACAGCAGAACAAATAAACCCTAAGTCTGAGTAAATAATATCCAGGTCTGGATATTTAAGCGGAAGTGTTTATTTCGGGATTTTCATCCTTTTTCTATGGGAGAAAGCAAGGATTTATGATTTCCTTTGGGCGCGCAAGTGTTTGACTATTGATTGTTCTTTAAGTCTTTATTTTGTGAGACCCGTGCGCGGCCGCGCAGAGTACAAGGCTGAAAAGACTGTTTGTGGTTTGGTCCCAAGCACTTATTATGAGGTTTTTGGGACCCTACCCCTTCAGAAGTTCATGTTCTTTAGTTACTACTTATATCCTCCAACATCACAAGATCCAAAGGTTAATATGCCACCAAGAGTACAAGACATAATCTTATAAAAGAAGCAAATAAAATCTCATGTGGGGGGGCACCTAAATCCGGTTATAGGTGGGGGGTCTAGATGTAGGATGTAACCTTATGTTTAGTTTGCAATTGAATTGTAAGTATATAGTTAGTTGTCTAGTTGGTTGATATTTATATGGGGTGTTATAAGGTTCGGGGATCATAACTAGCTCAGAAAAAGTGAAATAATGTTTTTAACAATATTTTTATGTTCCGGGAAATGTCCGGTTGTTCGGTTCGGTGTTGTTCCGTTAAAGTGCTTAATTAACCCGTAACGTGTCCTATATATATATTTTTGTAACGTTTTTAATTTTCAACACTCAGGAAAACACACAGGGCTATTTAATAACTTTTCTGTACTTTATTAGTATGTTAACAAGTACATGTAAGTATAACACAGTAATCAGAGAGTAGTTAAGTAATTCCACACAGTCGTCAAGCACTTTAATTATCATTAATAAATTGTACGGTTACATGTAAATTTGAGGGTTGTCACATTCTCCCCCTGTTAAGAGAATTTCGTCCCGAAATTTAGCGCGTGGTTACTGAGGAAGCTAGTTAAGTTGCGTGGGTTTTCCTGGGGTGTCACATCATCCCCCCGTTGATTTGGAATTTCGTCCCGAAATTCTGCAGTAGCTTCAGCCTCAGTAGTGGTTGCGTTTTTCTTAAACAGTTGGGGGTACTTGAGTTTCATTTGGTCTTCTCGTTCCCAGGTAAACTCTGGGCCACGACGGGCATCCCAACGAACTCGGACAAGGGGTATCCTGGTACGCTTGAGGATCTTAACATCTCGATCCGTAATCTCTACTGGTTCCTCGACGAATCGCAGCTGGTCGTCGATTGTGAGTTCCTTGAGAGGAACTATGAGGGTCTCATCTGACAGACACTTCTTCAGATTTGACACGTGGAATACGTTCAGCCTGTAGGCGACTTTGCCAATTTTCTCAATGATTTCAAATGGTCTGACATAACGCGGATTGAGCTTGCCTCGTTTGCCAAAACGGACTACGCCTTTCCAAGGCGAGACTTTGAGTAGCACTCAATCCCCAACTTGGAACTCGAGTGGTTTTCTTCCCTTATCAGCATAGCTTTTCTGACGGTCACGAGCTGCCGCCATTCGCTGTCGTATCTGAGTAATTCTCTCGGTGGTATCTACCACAAGTTCTGGGCCAGTGATTTGGCTGTCACCAACTTCTGCCCAACAGAGAGGTGATCGGCATTTGCGTCCGTACAATGCCTCAAATGGAGCAGCTTGGATGCTGGTGTGGTAGCTGTTGTTATACGAAAACTCCACCAGCAGGAGGTGCTTTTCCCAGCCATTACCAAAATCGATTACACATGCCCTAAGCATGTCTTCAAGGGTTTGGATGGTGCGTTCAGATTACCCATCCGTCTGGGGGTGATAAGCGGTGCTCATATCTAAACGTGAGCCAAAAGACTTGTGCATTGCTTGCCACAGTTCAGAAGTAAAAGCGTGTCACGATCAAAAATGATGGAGGTTGGCACTCCGTGCCTTGATACTACTTCCTTTAGGTAAATGTCTGCAAGACTAGAAAACTTATCCGTTTCTTTGATAGCCAGAAAATGTGCAGACTTGGTCAGTCGATCTACGATCACCCAAATGGTATCGTTTCCGCGTTGAGATCTAGGCAGGCCAGTAACAAAATCCATGGAAATTTGCTCCCATTTCCATTTCGGGATCTCTGGTTGTTGGAGTAGACCTGAGGGTTTCTGATATTCAGTCTTGACTCTAGCACAAGTCAAGCATTTACTGACATAGGTTGCTATGCTGGCTTTCATGCCAGGCCACCAATACGTAGTTTTGAGGTCGTGGTACATCTTATCCGAACCAGGATGTACCGAATAACGAGACTTATGTGCTTCATCCATCACAAGCTCGCGTAGGTCTCCATAGAGTGGAACCCAGATGCGTCCGTTTACATAGTAGGCGACGTTTTCTTTTTGTTCTAGCCGCTGCCTCGATCCTCGTAAGGACTCAGCTCTGATGTTCTCTGCTTTCAATGCTTCAACCTGAGCATCGCGAATTTGAGCGGGGAGGTTGGATTGGATGGTAAGCTGTAAAGCACGTACACGCTTAGGTATAGTATCTTTTCGGCTGAGGGCGTCGGCCACAACATTGGCCTTGCCTGGATGGTATTTGATAGCGCATTCGTAATCATTCAAGAGCTCGACTCATCGGCGTTGATGCATGTTTAACTCCTTTTGCTTGAAGATATGCTCGAGACTCCTGTTATCGGTATAAATGGTGCATTTGGTACCGTACAGGTAATGTCTCCATATCTTAAGTGCGAAAACAACTGCTCCCAGCTCCAAGTCATGCGTAGTGTAGTTCCTTTCATGAACTTTAAGTTGGCGCGATGCGTAGGCAATGACCTTGTCACGTTGCATCAATACGCAACCAAGTCCTTGGATGGAAGCGTCGTAGTAAACCACAAAATCATCTGTGCCTTCAGGCAATGAGAGGATAGGCGTGCTACAAAGTCTATCCTTCAGGTGCTGAAATGCGGACTCCTGTGCATCACCCCAACGATAGGTGACACCCTTCTGAGTCAGTGATGTGAGAGGTTGCGCAATCTTTGAGAAATCCTTGATAAACCTTCTATAATATCCTGCCAAACCCAAGAATTGGCGGATTTCTGTTGGTGTGCGGGGTGCAGGCCAGTTCTTGATTGAGTCAACCTTGGATGGATCAACATGAATCCCATCCTTGTTTACCACATGGCCTAGAAAGTGGACTTCGCGAAGCCAGAAGTCACATTTTGAAAACTTGGCATACAACTGCTCTTTTCGAAGAAGTTCCAGCATAAGTCGTAGATGCTGCTCGTGTTCCTCCTGACTCTTAGAATAGATCAGGATATCGTCGATGAACACAATAACAAACTTATCCAGGTAAGGTTTGCATACTCGGTTCATGAGATCCATGAGGACCGCTGGTGCATTCGTTAATCCGAAAGGCATAACCAGAAACTCGTAATAGCCGTAGCGAGTTCTGAATGTTGTTTTGGAGATGTCCTCATCTCGGACTCTCAGCTGATGGTATCCCGATCTCAAATCAATCTTAGAGTAATAGCTCGATCCTTGCAGCTGGTCGAACAAGTCGTCAATACGTGGAAGAGGGTAGCGATTCTTCACGGTCACCTTGTTAAGTTCACGGTAGTCAATACACATTCTGAAAGTACCATCTTTCTTTTTCACAAACAAGACTGGAGCTCCCTAGGGCGAAGAGCTAGGACGTATGAAACCCTTTTCCAAGAGTTCTTGTAGTTGCGTGGACAGTTCTTCAAGTTCTGATGGAGCTAGATGATATGGCGCTCGAGCTATGGGCGCTACTCCAGGAGCTAGCTCGATTTGAAATTCAACTTGACGATGAGGCGGGAGACCAGGTAATTCCTCAGGGAATACCTCGGGAAAATCACGTACAATAGGAATGTCTTCAATTTCTTCTCTTCCTTTGATGTGTCAGTAACGAGTGCTAGAATGGCAGTGTGGCCCTTTCGCAGACACTTCTGGGCCTTAAGGAAATAGATAATGCCTACAACAGCACCACTCTTGTTGCCATGAATCACGAGGGGTTCTTCACCAGAACGAGGAATGCGGACGATTTTCTCCTTGCAGACAATCTCCTCTTGATGATGAGATAGCCAATCCATCCCAATAACGACGTTGAAACTACCCAGTGTGATAGGAATAAGATCGATAGGGAAAGTCTGACCAGCTAAGACGAGGTTACAACCCTTAACTACGTGTGTGGCTTCAAGACTTTTACCATTTGCTAGCTCTATCGTGTGTTTGGTGTTTAGAAGTGTTGGAGTGCGCTTAAGCATTTGGCTAACTTTTAAGGACACATAACTAGTATCGGCACCCGAATCGAATAAAACAGTAACAAAGAAGTCGTCCAGAAGAAACTTACCCATCACAACGTTGGGATCGTTCCTTGCATCACCTTGACCAATCACGAACACACGACCCCTTGCTCCATTACCATTGTTGTTACCCCCGTTGTTGCCTCCATTGTTGCCTCCATTGTTGTTCCCGTTTCCTTGATTGTTGTTGTTCTGATTCTGGTTCAGTTGGGGGCAGTTCCTCTTAAAGTGGCCTTCAGCGCCACACTGAAAGCATCCTTTATTGCCCTGCTGTTGCTGCTGCTGGTGATTCTGTGGAGCTTGTTGTTGTTGTTGGCGATTCTGATTTGCAGGACGAGGGCTCCTGCAATCCCTAGCTTCATGGCCCAGCTTGTGACATCTCTGACATCGACCTTTGTTGCACTGCCCGTTGTGATGCTTGTTGCACCGGTTGCACTTGGGGTGGTTTCCTCGGTATCCACCCTGTCCTTAATTACCGGAAGATTGCTGACCAGGACTCTGGTAGTCATCAGTCTTTCGCTGCTGAGACTGAACCGAAGCAGAACCCTTACTGGAGTTCCCATCCCATTTTCGCTTGTTGTCGGTAGGTGCATCAGAAGTAGCTTTGGCACTGATTCGTTTGGGCAGTCTGTTTTGCTCCACCGCCTGGTCAGTGAGTCGATGGGCCAACTTGATGATTTGTTGTATGGTACCCAGGTTGGCTGAAGTCACGTGACTTTGAATCTCTGGTACAAGGCCCTTGAGATACAGCTCAATTCGTTTGATGGGAGGGTCCACCATGGTAGGGCACAAGATGGCCAGCTCAATTGACCTTTTCGTATACGCCTCAATCTCAGACCCCGTCATTTTCAGGTTGAAAAACTCCACCTCTAGTTTGTGGATGTCATCACGGCTACAATACTCTTCCTTGATCATTTCCTTGAAATCGTTCCATGGGGTGGCATTAGCAGCAACCAACCCCAGCATCTGAACCTGAGCGTTCCACCACGTGAGCGCTATTCCTTCAAGAGTACCAGTAGCATACTTCACTTTACGAGCCTCGGGGCATTCGCACATCTCAAAGATAGACTCGAGCTTCTTAAACCAGTGGAGGAGGCCTACAGCTCCTTCAGTGCCATTGAAAGTAGTAGGTCGGCAGTCCATGAACGTTTTGAACATGCACATAGGAGGCTGAGCATGTTGACCTCCTGCAGGGTTTGCTGCGAGTGCCTCAGCAACTCGTTCGTTGATCAAAGCCATCAACTGGGCTTGAGTGAGGTTGATACGTCCTCCGCGTCCGCTCATGATCTTCATAACGAAGCAACGTAAGTGAGAAAAGTCTCGCGAAAGTGCGTAAGTGTGGGACGATAGTGGAGAGTAAGCACACAAAGTTTTCAAGTAGTAGATACTATGTTATCTAGGCATACCATAAGCAATGTCCTATATAACTAACAAGTAGGTAATATAAACATGAATCGTATCACGTATAGTGTCGAGTCTTGCACGTGGAGCGAAGCGTCATTGTGGATCTTTGAGCACTGTACCGGTTATAGTCTGGTTTTATCAAAAACTTTTCCCTTTTTAAAACCAAGTTCACTATAACCAATGGCTCTGATACCTATCTGTCACACCCCCAAAATCCACCATGCGGAGTACCACCGCTTGGAGGTGTGACGTGACCAGGATCGAGCCACCAATCATATTGAACATCGTAATTAAGTAAATAAGACCAATCACAATACGATTGGTGATCAAAGCTAGTTATCCATGTTTAGTTTAAACAGCGGAAGCATAAAAGTAAATCCAAAAGCATAAGTCCATAGTTTATAAGTTAAAGTTCAAAACGCAAGTTTAATAAGTTCATAAGGATTTAAATAGTAAGCACGGAACATACCAGTCCGTACACCACAACGACTCCTTCCTCGTGCAAGCTCCAAGCGTTTAGCGACCTGTAAGGCATGTAACAACGAGTCAACAACAAAGTTGAGTGAGTTCACGTTTGGTTGTTTAGTTTTAAGTTGTTTCTGAAAAACGTGGTTTGACTTTCGTTGGCTTAATTGCCGTGGGGGTTACCCCGTAGTTGAAAGTATGTTTAACCAGTTCCTTTTTCATTACCAGTTAGTCATTTAGTGATTTTTAAATAGAGCACAAAGTCCCTACACGTATCTATCACATAACATGCATCACTTTAACGGTTTATGCCCATATAAGTTTCCCATCCATTCCCCACTCATAAACAAACATACGATGATGCACATAACACATATAACATGTTATATCATTCACAGATAACCTACCCGACATTTAGACATGCAAATTACAACTTATGTCATTTCAGCATTAATATTCAAAACCGGGCTGTTTTCGGACATTGTAAATAAATAGTTAACTTATTCCAAAAATTCCCAAATTTTTACAGAAGGTCTTAAACGATCCAAATATTATTGTGTAAAAATATCGGGGTCCAGTTCATTACCAAAATTTTATAAAAATTCATTTTCCGGACTGAACTCAGATTTATCTTTTTCTGACCACAGTCCACGGAATAATTTATTTAAAATTCATCGAGAGTCCGATTTACGAAATTCCAGTGTGATAACTACAAATACATCGGTGGTCATCTACAGTACAAGTTTCATGATCTAACTCTACACAGAACTCAAGTTATGACAGAAAACAAAACGCGTATTTTCAGCAGAAAAATGCAGCTCTAGCTGCTGTTACGAAACGACACTTTCAAAATAGTAAACGGAGTCCAAAAATTATGATTCCGGTGCCATTAGAACCGTATTTCATAATACATAAACCTAGACCTCAGAAAATACATTTCTCGTTAAGTTATGGTCCTGTTACAGCCAACTGAAGTTGGCTGTAATTACCAAACAGCCTACTGTTTCAGCTTTTAACCTTCTAAATTGTGTTCGATTGATTCCGTTAACATGTTTAGTGATCACAACAACATCAACCATCAATATTAACCAGCAAAACATCAGATAATCAACCAAGAATCATAACCACACAAGATCTACATGATTTACACACATAACTTTTCTTTATCCACCTTATTCATCTTAGGTTCAAGACTTTGTGTTATGTTCTTTAGTGTTTCTAAACTTTTACCTATTAATCATCTATTAACCACTAAAATCAAGAACAAGATGATGTTTAGAGGCACTTACTACTAGCACAAGGCTAGGGGAGAAACAAGGCGAAAAAGTGGTGGATAAAAGAAAACTAGAGCGGTCCTTGAGCTTCCGAGTGCACCAAGCTTACTTATTGGACCTCTTGCACCTTTGTATATGTATGAATGGCTTGTAAAGGACTTGAAGGTGGTGGAATGGTGGTGGTATGATGGCAGCCGAGAACAAAGAAAGAAGGAAAGAGTTGAGTGAGTTTGAAGATGTGAATGTGGTGAGAAGTTCATGTTCTTTAGTTACTACTTATATCCTCCAACATCACAAGATCCAAAGGTTAATATGCCACCAAGAGTACAAGACATAATCTTATAAAATAAGCAAATAAAATCTCATGTGGGGGGGCACCTAAATCCGGTTATAGGTGGGGGGGGGGGGTCTAGATGTAGGATGTAACCTTATGTTTAGTTTGCAATTGAATTGTAAGTATATAGTTAGTTGTCTAGTTGGTTGATATTTATATGGGGTGTTATAAGGTTCGGGGATCATAACTAGCTCAGAAAAAGTGAAATAATGTTTTTAACAATATTTTTATGTTCCGGGAAATGTCCGGTTCTTCGGTTCGGTGTTGTTCCGTTAAAGTGCTTAATTAACCCGTAACGTGTCCTATATATATATTTTTGTAACGTTTTTTATTTTCAACACTCAGGAAAACACACAGGGCTATTTAATGACTTTTCTGTACTTTATTAGTATGTTAACAAGTACATGTAAGTATAACACAGTAATCAGAGAGCAGTTAAGTAATTCCACACAGTCGTCAAGCACTTTAATTATCATTAATAAATTGTACGGTTACATGTAAATTTGAGGGTTGTCACATACTGCAGCAGTTGCCGTTCGAGTATCCAAACAGCTTTGTTAAGGCATTGCATAGATGATAATACCAACCCGTTGACAACTGAATTTCGGGTCCAGGATGTGTACTCGAAACTCTTGGGGAAGTTGTTTGGATCGGGAGTCGTTTGGCGGCAACGCGCGACCATCAGGAAGCTGATAAGCTTAGGACACTGGAAGATAGTGGTAGGCGATCGTATCAGGTTGAAAGTTTCACCCCCGGAGGGTGTGGCACGCTTGGGAAGCGTGGCAAGCTTAATTTACGTTACGTTGAGTCATTCAGAATTCTGTAAAGAATCGGTCACGCGGCCTACAAACTCGAGTTACCAGATGAATTGGGTAACGTACACAATGCCATTTATGTTTCGAATCTAAGGCGGTGTTTGACCGATGAAATGCTTGTGATACCCTTATTAGAGTCTGAGGTGAATGACAAGTTGCAGTTGTTGAGGAATCTACTGGAATCATGGACCAGGATGTCAAGATTCTTTAGCATAGTCGAATTCCAATCGTGAGAATTCGTTGGAACTCAAGACGTGGATCGGAGTTCACGTGGGAACGCAATGATCGGAGTAAGCCCTAGTATCCTCAGTTGTTCAAACGGTGGTATCAACTTCTGATATCATTGGCGAATTTCGGGACGAAATTCCCTTTCAAATCGGGGATGATGTGGCACCTGCGGAAAATCCACAGTCATCCTGATCCAACACCTTGCTGTTTTGGATTACTTATCAAATTTCGGGATGAAATTTCTTTCAAGTTGGGGATGATGTAACAACCCGTGTTTTCAAGATTTCTTTAGTTCTTTCGATGTTTGGCGTGTATGTACTGAAGGTACGAACCGTTTAAATAATCATTTGACTTTAATTGCGTACGATATATGGATGTTTGGAAGTATGATTATGTTGGGTTGATATGAAAGTTTAGGAACCGTAAATGCTAGTTGCTACATGTCTATGTTTAACGTTAAGGGGCCGCACCTCAAACTCGTGTCACACTTCATGCTTGGGCCAAATCCCCTCCCCTTTTAATTACCTTCGGCCCAAATCTTGGAAGCCCAACAGAACCATATACACGCCCCCCTTGCATTCGATTACTTTTATTGTTGCATAAACACACAAGACACAAAACCCTAGTAACAAATCCTCTCTCTGGTCGACGATTTCCTGCTTTGGTTCACCGCCCTTGTGCTAACAGCTGGTTAGTTTATTCAGTATTGGTTTTTATCTTGTATTCAAAAGTGTGTTGGTTGCGTGTCCATGTATATCGATATATATGAATCAAGCACAAACTAGGGTACGTTGGCAGACTATTTAGTATTGATTGATCATAACTGGCTAGGGAATTATATTAATATTAATGGTATTCCAGCGGTTATGTTGTTAACGAATGGGTTATAGGCTAGGGTTTATGTTAGTGCTTCATGTTTATATTAATAAATTAAGTTGTGATTGCCATGATTGAATGTATGGAGGGGACGGTTTATTAACACAGTAGGATCGATGGGATGGTTAGACTATGGCCTGTTAATTACATGATCTTGAGTTACGTGATATTAAACACTGAATGATTATCTGTATTGTTTTGAGTGGCATTAATTGTTTTGCATGAACATAGTTGTCTTTCAATGGTCAGAACTTATCAAGTGAATAGAGTGGTCTGCACATGCTTAGTTGTTAGCACATGTATTTCGATTCCTTTTTAATTATTAATTGGGATTTCGTTTTGTGTCATAGGAATTAACAGCCGCATGCATTTAATGTAGTCCCTAAAATCTATATGGTCGCATGCTATGTACAGTCAGCAGATATAATTTGCTAATTCCTTGGATAAGTGTTGACTGTTGTTGTTAAGTTATTTTTCTTTCGAATAGCTAAAATAATAGAACCATCCGAAGTAATACACATATAGGCCCCATATTCACTTACAAATAACATCAGAATCATGAGTGCATACATTATCATAGGTTGACTAAATAAAAGAAAGGATCTGCATGTACCATTGTCATATTATTATTAGTGAAGCATTTCAATAAAATATTATATATATATATATATATATAATGAGTCCTACAATCTACTCTTATTATTATTGTTTTACTTATAGTGACCCATTCGGTCCTACATAGGAAACTTTGTATTACTAAGTGTACGGTATGCTAGACTTGATAATGTGTAATCAATAAACACCGGGTTGTTTGGACACTAGGGTATTGCAAAACCTTACTTGTACATGCACTTACGTTTAACATACATTAGGTCGTGCGTAACGGACCAAACATTTATCTAACGCGTAAAGACACGTTAACATTACCGAGCAATCCAATGTGAGTTCGTTTCTCTTGAGCATGCGTCCCTGTGGTTGGGACAGTTAGTGGGCATCCCTGAGAGGGATGGGTTTGGGTAAATCAATTGGGTATTCCTAAGAGGAATACGTCTTGTGGTAAATCTGGAATGTTGGATAATATACTCATCCTATCACCATTAAAGTCCCTCCGTGTTGTTTGGTTACCTGAGAGGTAACATGGTATTAGTTAGTAGCGCTACTTAGGTTTGGCAACCTCACCCCGTACCTGGGAGGACGGGTGTTGAACTAATGACGTAGTCATGACCAATGCTTTGATAGGAGCATTGGAGAAAGGGCAATGTAAATCAGAAGTCGTCTTGTATTCGAGATATTATCAACATTAAATTCAATGGATTAACTAAACACTTGGTAACCAACGTTTTCGTAAAACTATGAACTCACCAGCCTTGTCTGATACACTTGTTGCATACTCGCAGGTCGTTAAATGTCTATGATTGGGAACTTGCTGTCTGGAGTAGCTGGAGTGGTCATGGGTCGATTGGAGGGATTCATGTGATTGATTTCTTGATACTATACACTGGTTTTGAAACTGTTTAACCTTGGTTTACTATTTGTTTCCGCTGAACATGTTGGTTTTCATTTAAACATGATGATGGTATTTTTATTAATAATTGAGGATTCTTATTTAAAAACATTGTATGGGTTCAATGTAATTAGTGGCTCATTGTTGGTACGTCACACGCCTAACAGGGACATTCCCTAGGTGGTATTTTGGGGGTGTGACAAACTGAACGTTGGATTCAATGAATATGTCAAATTGCCACTTTTTGCAAGACTTATTGCATGAATAAACTATTGTTTATTCATGTACCCAGCCTTCTATAAATAGAAGGCTCACCAAGCAGAGGATACTTGAGTTTGAAGCTTAGCATTCACACATACCACACAAACTCCATTGCCCTCTCACCCACAGAATTCAAGATTCATTTGTATTAGATAATAATCTTACAATAACCTTGTAAACTATTTTGTTTCAAAGTGATATAAACTTGATAATTCTATAGGTCTTGTTTCTGAAAGTCTGATTTCCATTTCCGCACATCTTTTTCACATCTACTAAAATCACTTGCCATATTACGTGAAAAGAAGTTGTTAAGGCCAAACTGGGTCCAACAATTGGTATCAGAGCAGATTGAATAAACTATTTTCAAATGATCAATCGCTCATCTTCTTTTCTCTAAATATGGCCAGCTTTCCATCATGGAATAATGCTTTTAATATTGGTTCTATGTCTAAACCTATTACTCTGGTCAGAGAGGAATACCCCCAATGGAAAATCAGGATGGTCAATACCTAAATGGTCATGACCGAGCTCTGTTTCAATCCATTGAAAGGCGTCCACATATACCAATGACTGAAATACCCGCTATTCCAGCAACTGACCAATCACCAGGAATCCATGCCACTCTGTCTCCCAAAAGTGAAATAAACTGGAGGGCGGAAGACAAGGATCTGGTGGCTGGGGATGAAAGGGCAAAGTCACTCTTAATAATGGCCATCCCCAATGACATATTTTCACAAGTTGATGCATGTGCATCAGCTAAGGAAATATGGGATCAGTTGGAAAATCTTTGTGAAGGAGGAGAAAGGATGAGAAAAAACAAGAGAACAAACAGTGTTTCCTCATATGAGAGGTTTAAAAGTTTACCCAAAGAAAGATTAAATGATACATATCAAATATTTACAAAACTTTTAAACGAGCTAAAGAAATTTGGTATAACAAAGGCCAATGATGAAAGAAACATAAAATTTCTTGATGCTTTACCTAGAGAATGGAGAAGTCTAACCATAACTTTGTCCTCAACCTTAGAACTAGGAAACATGAGTCTCCATGACTTATACAACATCTTGATCCCAAGAGAAGAAGATATATTTGAAGAAACCATTCAAAGAGGGGAATCTTTAGCTCTTATCTTAAACTCACAAAGAACAACACCTACCAATGATCCACAACCATCAAACAGCCAAAATTATGAAATTTCTGATACTTCATCAGATTTTTCAGCTTTTACTGAAGCAATAGCACTGCTCACCAAAACATTTGAGCAGAGGTTGAGGGGAGGAGGCCAGAGATACCAGAGAAGTGACAGAGGGAGGATGGATGGAAGATCTAAGGAAGAATGTAGATCTAAGGATAAAGGGAAGGCTGAAGTTGTGTGCTACAAGTGCAAGCAAAGAGGTCACTATGCATCAGAATGCAAGACCAAGAAGCTAAAAGATGTTGCTTATTATGAGAAGAAGTTGGAAGAAGCTAAGAAGCAGCAGCAGCAAGTCAGCTTAATTGCTGGGACAGATACATGGCTATCTGATGACTCTTCTGTTGAAGAAGAAGAAGAAGAAGAAGAAGAAGAAGAAATGGCCAACTTCTGCCTCATGGCACTTTCTGATGACATACCAGAAACTTCAGGACAATAGGTAAATTTAGACAATCTTGATCTTGAACACAAGCTAAATGAGCTCATGTCAGATTTTCTAAATCTGCAAGTTAAACATCAATCAGATAGTAAAAAATCTGATGAGTTGCAAAGGAGCATGAACAAAATCATTCTTGAAAACCAATTACTAATAGAAGAAAGTTTAGATCAAAGAGCTAAAATTGAGTTCTATGAAAATGAAAGAAAAGATCTTTACCAGAAAATCAATGATAAAGAAATCAATGTAAGAGGTTTTCAACAAGCCAAAGAATTCATAAACTTCATTGAGTGGACACCAAAGAACAAAGGAGAGGGTTTAGGATATGTAAAAACAAGAGAAAGTAAACCCACTGATAAATTTTCATCAGAATCTGATTCTGAATCTTGCAAATCAACTTGTTCTGAATACTCTTTTGAAAAACCAAACTTCAAAGCAAAAATAAGTGAATGCAATCAAGAAATTTTAAAGACTCCAGAAGCAGTTCACTCATCTTTTCAAAACTATCCACTCATTCCATCACAAGAAAGAATATCAGAAAATTCTGATAAATCTTGTATGTGTGTTGACATACTGAAGCTTGTTCAACACCATCTCCAAAAGAAAAATGTAAAACCTGTTTATGGCTCAGCATATAACAGAATTTCTAATGAAAGGACAACAAGAGAAAATAATTTGTTTAAAAAATCATCAGAAAGAGTACCCAAGCATGCCTGGGTACCAAAAACCCTCTAATCATTTCATTTCAGGACCATCATGTGCAGCAGATTTGGTACTGGGACTCAGGAAGCTTCAAGCACATGACTGGGGACAGGAGCTTACTCAGCAACTTTGTTTCAAAGCTGGGTAAAATTGTAAATTTTGGAAATGGAGTGAAAGGAAGGATCATGGGATACGGATGTATAAGGTATGGATGTTTGACCATAGAGATAGTAGCCTATGTTGAAGGATTAAAATATAATCTGCTAAGTTGTGGTGAATTTTGTGACAAAGGTTTTCAGGTAACCTTTTTACCAGAAAAATGCTTGCTGATAGGTATGGATGATAACAAAATCTATTTAAGTGGAAAGAGAATAAGACAATCAATATACTATTTTGATTTCAAAGAAGAAAATGAACATCCAAAATTATGTTTATTTTCAAAAATCAACAAGGGAAGTAGTTGGTTGTGGCATAAAAGGTTGGCCCACTTAAATTTCAAAAACCTAAGCAAACTAGCAAGCAAGGGTCTGGTAAAAGGACTACCTTTTATATCCTCAAAGAAGGATAAAATTTGTGATGCTTGTGAGATGGGAAAATCCAAAAGAAGCTCACACAAATCACTTTCTGAGTCTTCTATTACACAAAATTTGGAACTTTTACACATGGATTTGTGTGGACCCAAAAGTACAGAAAGTTTTTCTGGAAAGAAATACATACTAGTAATAGTTGATGATTTTTCCAGATATACATGGGTCGAATTTTTAAGAAAGAAAAGTGAAACACCTGATCTAATCATTAATTTTATCAAGAAAATTGAAAATCTGTTAAAACTAACAGTCAGAAGGATCAGATCAGACAATGGGACAGAGTTTAAAAATTCAAAAATTTAGAGCTTTCTTGTAAGTAAAGGAATCTCTCATGATTTTTCTGCTCCCATAACACCTCAACAGAATGGGGTTGTTGAAAGAAAGAATAAAACCTTAGTAAAAGCTGCCAGAACAATGCTTGCTTATGCTAAAATGGCCACTCATTTTTGGGCAGAAGCAATAGCAAATGCATGTTTTACTCAAAACAAAACCCTAATCAACAAAAGGCTAAACAAAACACCTTACAACATTATCAATGGAAGGATTCCAAGTGTAAAATTTTTACATACATTTGGTTGTAGATGTTTTGTTTTTAATGATTTGGAAAGCCTTGAAAATTTGACAGAAAAGCAGAAAAAGGTATTTTTCTTGGTTATTCTATGTCCTCAAAAGCTTATAGAATTTTTATTCTTAACACAAGGACAATTAGAGAAAGTTTGTATGTTTCATTTGATGACTCATCAGAAACAGAGGTTTCTGATGAATACATGAAAGAAATCATTTTTTCTGACAAACAAGAAAATTATGAACATCTCTTTGAAATGATGACTGAAGATTTCTTGGAACATGATAAATCTCTCACATACAAATCAACAGATAGTTCATGTACTAACCCCGCAGAACAAGTGAGTAGTACATCAGAAAATCAAAATTCTGGTACACTACACACAACTGAAGCAACTGTTCAGGGGGAAACTTCAAATCCATCAGAACCAACAACTTTTCACAACAAGTTAAGATAGATCAAAGGACATGTTTATTCTGACATCATTGGCAATCCAGCAGATGGTGTGAGAACAAGATCTGCAACTGCACATGAGTGTGCATTTGCTGGGTTCTTAAGCAAAATAGAACCCAAGTCTGTCAAAGAAGCTCTGAATGACTCAGACTGGATTCAAGCCATGCAAGAAGAGCTTGATCAGTTTGAAAAGAGCAAAGTATGGGATCTGGTACCCAAGCCAAATGACAAATCTGTCATAGGCTCAAAATGGGTATTCAGGAATAAATCTGATGAAAATGGCATAATCACCAGGAACAAAGAAAGGTTAGTGGTCAAAGGTTACTGTCAACAAGAAGGTATTGATTATGATGAAACTTTTGCACCAGTAGCTAGATTAGAAGCTGTAAGAATTTTTCTTGCTTATGTTGCATCCAAGGATTTCAAAGTTTATCAAATGGATGTAAAATCAGCTTTCCTGAATGGTAAAATTGAGGAAGAAGTTTATGTGCAGCAACCAGAAGGCTTTGTTGATCCAAAATTTCAAAATTATGTTTATAGATTAAACAAAGCCTTGTATGGATTGAAGCAAGCTCCTAGAGCCTGGTATGAAACACTATCAAACTTCTTACTCAATTCTGGGTTTACTAAAGGTACTATTGACACCACACTTTTCCTCAAAACACACAAAGGTCATACTTTGTTGGTCCAGATATATGTTGATGACATTATATTTGGATCAACAAATGAAAAATTTTGTAAAAAAGTTTCAAAAGTTGATGACCAGCCACTTTGAAATGAGTATGATGGGTGAGTTAACCTTTTTCTTAGGGTTACAAGTTAAACAAAGAATTGATGGAATATTTTTGAGTCAATCAAAATATGTGAAAACAATTCTACAAAAATACTCACTTGAAAACTGCTCTGTTTCAAAAAATCCCATGGCAACAGGGAACAAATTAGATTCTGATAAAGATGGAATAAGTGTAGGTATTAAAACCTATAGGGGGATGATAGGATCATTACTATATTTAACTACAAGCAGACCAGATATTGTGACACCTGTGCCACTCCAACCATCAAACAAATGCCAAACCAATGAAATATAGTATTTCATACTTGGGATTTGTAAAAATATGTGTATCGTTTACACATATCAATTCTTGTTCGATTTCAAGATTTAAATCGCTTTCTGGAGGGTTATACGCGCTCTGATGAGTAGATATAACCAGTTTAATCCAACGAACACTCCGGAATAGTGAAATAGGCTTAACATACCTTAAATAACCTTTACATAACTTAGATATAAGTTTTGAAAGGTTTGGAGTGGTGAAATCAAAGTTTAATCGCTTACAGGGACTAAAGTTGACAAACTGTGAAAGTATGCCAATTTGAACTGTAACAGACCTTCCGGAACATGACCATAAGTTAAACATACCATAAATATCCTTTACATAGCTTAGAAATAGGCTTTGAGGTGTTCGGTATGCTAAAATAAACTTTTGTGTCATTCAGGGACTAAAAGCGTCAAAAAGTGCACAAGTTTGCATTTTCGCGCATAACTTACGTTCTGAATACATCCGGACATCCAAAAATTTATGTAAGCATGACTACATTATATTTTATGGTTCGCCTTAAGAAAAATCCATTCGTCGCGTCATTTGGATCGTTTTTCGCGCTTGTGCGCATTCCGTCGTAATTAAGCGAACATCGCGTTCGTACGGCCAAACGAACCGACATCCGAGATATTTTTGAACACATTTTAAGTTCCCTATACTTTAACTTCATTTTAGAGCTTTGAAATGGGGTTAACGGGCCTTAAACGTGTCGAAAATGGGCTGAATGCATGACAGGGACCAAAAGTGTAAATTGCCAAACTTAAGCCTAGCGGTGCGCTACACTTTTAGCGTAGCGGTGCGCTAGGGGTCTGCAGACCAGATGCAATGTACTTAACAGCCTGTTTTCAGCTGGATTAACCACAACCACACATTCCTAATTATCTAGTCATCTGATAAGGATGGATTTCCAGCCACCATAAGGTTCCGACAAGTGTACGGGTTGGATTCATGGCACGTTTTCCATGGAACGATCCTAACGGTTCGGGTATTCCTATAAATACCCAACCCACACAACCTCATTTTGCACAAGAATTCTGATTTGAGAGCTCTAAGTTGAAACCATTGTTTCATACCTGAGTTCTTGGATCGGGATTAGCATTCGGGGACCCTTCGTAAGTATTCTTTCGTTCTTTTCCTTATTTTATTGCTTTTCGAGTCCGAAAGTCAAACTTTGTTTGACTTTCAGCGTTGACCAGTAATGGTCAATGCGAAGTTCTTTTGAACTTCGCAACGTGAGTGTAATCACGTTGGTCATAGTCCCTTGGGACTATGCCCACTGATTACCACGTTGTCTAGGGTCGTAGGGTAAGCGATCTAATGAATCGCTTATACCTCGAACCCGACCCAGTTTGGTCGATCATTAGGATCCGACCAAACACATTAGGTGACCATAATAGGTAGGGAATAACCTTCCGAGGTTATACCCTATGGTCACATCGTTTAAGTAGTTGTATGATAGGTAGTTTATATGCCTTAGGTAAATTACCAGAATACCCTTTTCATGTATAATTGGTAATTAAGCATATGTAACCTAAACCTTTGTCACATAACTGATTATGTAATATGTTTAGGCATATAACACTTGTCATAGGGCTAGTTAGGCGGTCCGAACGCGTTTCACGCGAACGACGCGTTAAAGTAGCATAAGCTACCTAAACGGGTCGTAATGGGTCGTAGACACTTAAGTTAAGTTTCATTTAGTATGTAGGCTTTTTTTAACCAAATGAAACGAGTCTCTACACTCGTTTGGTTTACAAACCCTAATGCTACCCAATCTTCCGATCTAGGTCTGGTTTATTAATGTAGTTACCTATAGTAGGTGCCGTTTGATTCCGTGATCTCTAGCCTTGCTTGGTGGTTATCCTAGGACTTCTGAGCAATCTCAAGTGAGTACATAGACCCCTCTTTTACTGTTTTCCAAACTGTTTTGGGGTGGAACACATGTGCCTACTTGTTACTTTCCTGCTTTCCTGTTTTCACATCATATACTGCTATGTTCGTTAGTACATTATAGTACATGATTTCATTACATTTCATGCTATGTATTGCCATTGTGTGCATTACTTAGTACATCGTTTTACATGACATTTTGACATAGACATTTGACATAGACATTTCGACATAGACATTTTAACATGATTGACATTGATCATGTATTTCCCACAAAACATAACTTTGATTTAAACCAAGTTTTACTTCAATACTTTGTTTTTGTGCATATGGTTTAGTTGAGACATTTCACTTGCCATACATGGATATTTGACATAGACATTTGACATGGATATTTGACATAGACATTTGACATGGATATTTGACATAGACATTTGACATGGATATTTGACATAGACATTTTGATATGATTTACATCTTGACATGAACACTTTGACATATTACCCAATACATTTGACAATTGATTTAAACATAGACTTCTTACATTGGTTGGTTTGGTTTGATTAAATGATTAAGTAACGATGCGTGTGTAATATGATACAAGCATGGTGGATACGCCGCTGGTACTTCCTATATATAAGTGTTTGTATGGTATTACATATCATAGCGTTATTTGAATCATTTCAGTTTGAGACATAGAACATTTTATACAAATAACATACTTTTCACAAGACATTGATTTATAAACATCTTATCTTATGAAAACATATTTTACTTGGTTATTCATTTAACCTTACATTTATTTATACTTATCATCTGATCTTATCGATTTTCAAATGATTTACAAAACAAAGCAAATAACAAGGTTCATGACTAAACATTTTCTCAAACATAAGTCATGAAACCTATTTTCACAAAACCTATGTATCTCACAGGCATTTTTATGCTGACGTACCTATTTTCACATGTGTTTTTCAGGAGCTGTTACATAAGATGATCAAGATACACATAGGCAGACTTGGGCTTTAGTGACAATAAAAGATACAAGACTAGTTAAATATGTTGTATTTCTTGTTTGTTAAGACATTGTAACACTTTTAATCAATAAAACGAAACTTCAATTACCATGGATTTGAAACAATTAATTCTGTTACAACACTCCCCGACATTTCCGCCACGTTTTGTATGTTCTACGTGGTCGAGGTGTGACAGAAAAGATGGTATCAGAGCCAATGGTTATAGGGAATTAGGTTATTAGTAATGCTTTGACCTAGTCTATAACCTTCTTAGGACCCTAACGCGAGTTTACTTGCGTTTAGTCATAAAACAATACTGTCACCTATCCTTAGGTGACGACCACAACAAGAACATAAATTTCAAAACCGCTTTGAAAACTAATCATCTGTTCTAGGATGATTGATTACTAGGTTTTGAACCCTCTATTGTAAGGTTTTGAACCCTCTGTTATAAGGTTTTGAACCCCTTTGAGTTTTCAAAATCTCGTCAAGGTTTTGGGTTTTAAATAATGTGAACACGTGCAAACTGGAAGGGTGAATGCCTGTATTCTGGGTTTTCTGTCTAGGCAAGCACTTCGTATATATCTCATCAGACGCGAGACCAGTTGTGCTTACCTGGGAATTCTTGGGATGAGTGTTCACTTATAGGCGAGCATGTCTTCGCGATACATTATTTTTGACCTAATTACTTTGATTAATCACCGAGGTCATTTGTTGCTTTGTAGTAACAAACAAATGACCACTATCCTTGCTTTCATCAGATTTGTTTCATCTCATTCTTTTCGTCTAATTCTCTCACTCGTTTCATTTCATGTTTCCTCTTTTAGAATGCCTCCTCGACGCGAAAACCAGATAGCGACTGCTGAACTGGCAGAAATCATTGCACAACAAATGGCTACTCAATTCCCAAACCTTTTTGCTCAATGGAATCAAGCCAACAACAACAACAATGCCCCATGCAAATACAAGGATTTTAACTCGGCTAAACCACTCAAGTTTAGTGGTTCTGAGGGAGCGACTGGGCTTCTTCAATGGTTCGAGAGCATTGAGAATACTTTCCGCCATGTGCAGTGTCCTGACAATCGCAAGGTCGAGTTTGCTTCGAGTGTGTTCCAGAAGAGAGCCCTTACGTGGTGGAACGGGGTTATGAGAGATCGAGGTGCAGAAGTTGCTCTAGCACAGACATGGGCTGAACTTAGGGCCCTTATGATGAAGGAATTCTGTCCTCGTCACGAGATCAGGGCCTTGGAAAGGGAATTCGACAATCTTGAGCAAGACAGCGGTGAGCATCGAGCCTACACGGACCGTTATGAAGAGTTAAGTCTGTTATGCCCAAACATGGTCACGCCTTTGGATAAGGCAATCGAAAAGTATATTGATGGCCTTCCCGACTCAATACAAGACATTTTGACTGGTAGCAACCCTACTACTGTTAGGCAGGCCATTGAGCTATCTGCAACCTTGACCGAATCCCAGATCAGGAAACGTAAACTTTTCCGAAAGGGTGACAAGAAACCGGTCGAGGAATCAAAACCAATCGAGGAATCAAAGACCATGGATGAACAGACTGGATCCCCTAAGAGGTCAAAGAAGCGAAAGGCTTCTCAGAACTACGCTGTGGTCGCTCACAATGATCAAGCCATCCCCAACCAACCAGCTCAACCCCCTGCTAGGAAACCCTACAACGGAACTGCACCCTTGTGCAACCAATGTGGCCTACATCATCATGCTGGTGTGAAGTGCCGCACATGCCAAGTTTGCGGACTTATAGGTCATACAGCGAGGGTTTGCCCAACAGCAGCAGCACCAAATCAGATTAACAACAATCCTGCTCAAGCTCGTTTTCCATCGGGGTCTTGCTACAACTGTGGCGAGATGGGTCATTTTCGTAGGAATTGCCCAAGGCCTGCTAATGCAAATCCAGCGCAGGGATGAGCATCTGACCAAACAGAAGACAACATCGTTTAGAAATAATCACGTCTTATGTATTATTTTCTTTTGTTGTCATGGTCCATGAAACAGTTGTTATCATTGTTTATAAATAAATCCTTTATTTACATTTCAATATGTTTAAGTGATTTCATGTATAAACATATCCTTTACAATACCGACAATCAAGGAACCGTATTCCTTGAAGAACAAACTACCCCCCCCCCCCCAAATTTCTTCCATTGTATGATCTCTTGCGTTTTTCACGAAAATCCTAAGTACCCGTTTCTTCCAAGAGAAACAAAGTACGAGGTGCCAAGTTAATAGCAATCAATAACAAGATGATAACAATTAAACAATTATGTTGTTATGTGCTTATGTGTTCCCTTTTATGTGTCATGTAATTCAAATTATGTTATCCAAATCCTCGTAGAATCCTACATATCCTTGTACAAGAGATTCATAGTAGGATACCCAAAGGTACTACCTAAAATCCTTAATGGACTTCTACGTTGTAGATAAGTCCCTTGGATTATAAAGTACTGCTTCATAATTAGATCCCTTGAGTGGTCTAGTTAAACTGGATGATACAAGCTGAAAGGACTCCTTGGTGGCCTAATTAAGAAGATCCTCTGTTGATCTAATTAAAAGGACCCTATGATAGTCTAGTCACCGTCATCACAAGTTCGACATCCTTCCCCACAACATTATAAAACAAACTGTGCGGACTGTGCAAGGAATTACGTAATTATGGATGCATACATAATTATGGAATTTAGTGCACGAAAATCACAGCAAGTTCTATCATGTATCTAGAGTTAACCCTATTCATTTCCAATTCTGATGAAGTATCCGTTGAGGAAAAATGAACTAGCTATTCATTTTTTCACTTCTGAAGAATATCCGTTGAGGGAAATGAATATCCGTTGTTTATCTTTTCATTTCCATTCTGAAGAATAACCGTTGAGGAAAATGAATTATCCATTCATTTTCGTTCTAAAGATTATCCGTTGAGGAAATGAATATCCGTTGTTATATCCTTCATTTCCAACTCTGAGGAAATAACCGTTGAAAATGACCCCGTTTGTTCATTTTCGTTTCTAAAGATTATCCGTTGAGGAAATGAATATCCGTTGTTATATCCTTCATTTCCAACTCTGAGGAAATAACCGTTGAAAATGACCCCGTTTGTTCATTTTCGTTTCTAAAGATTATCCGTTGAGGAAATGAATATCCGTTGTGTAATCCTTCATTTCCAACTCTGAGGAAGCAACCGTTGAAAATGACTCCGTTTGTTCATTTTCGTTTCTGAAGATTTGTCCGTTGAGGAAATGAATATTCGTTTGACTATCCTTTTTCATTTCCGTTTCTAAGGAAGCAACCGTTGAAAATGATTCCGTTTGTTCATTTTCGTTTCTGAAGATTTGTCCGTTGAGGAAATGAATATCCGTTTGTCTATCATTTTTTCATTTCCGTTTCTGAGGAAGCAACCGTTGAAAATGACTCTGTTTGTTCATTTTCGTTTCT